>VYZU01049212.1:22341-45723 GCA_013401355.1 Ceyx cyanopectus
GGTGTTAGCAGACAAGCCCTGCATAATGAACTACTAAACACATGCACTACTTTTTTCTGCAATCTAGCAATTTAACATACCAACTGCTACAACTGTTTTCCTACCACACAGGTGGCCAGTGACCCCACCAAGGGCCACCATCCCCCACTGAGCTGGTCTGTTTAGTGATGGAGATTACTGTTTTTGAAAAAGAGAATCTATGGAAGAATGTCAGCAGAACAAGTTTACCAAGGCACCACTTCAGATCTAGGAGTTGAAACTCTGCGAGACAGCAGGTGACATCAGAACCTGTAGCTGATTAACTACAAAAAAAAAGGAAATTGTTCTGATTTGTTAGAAAAATATACATAGAAAAAAAAAAAAGAACTGAATGAAAACATATAACAAATACATGTTAAGAGATTTAGATGCTCCAAATATATTTTCTGTGCTACAGTCTTTCTAGGAGAGGTGGTTTCTAAAGAAAATATCATTACCAAAGCAAGCAAAATACTTGTGTTTCATTACTGCTTTGTCTCCATCTCTGTCATCACAGAGTCTCTCAAAAGACAAATATGTTCCTCCTGACAGCAATCCAGTAAAAAAAAATGTCATTCTATTTGCAATGTTATTCTACACGATGCACAAAAGCCATAAACATGGCAAAACCCACTGCTCAGTGATGAGAACAAAGGCACATCCCTCAGCTTTATCTGAATGTGACCTGTGTGGCATGGAACCCCCTGGCAGCACCTTGGGCTCACCTGGCCTGGCTGCTCCTCCCTGCAGGTGACACCTCTTGCTTGCTGCACCCTGCCTGTGCTACACAAGATTTAGCAGTGGCCTTGCTCAGCACAGCAGCAAGGAGAAGCAGGAGCCTTGCTGCATATCAAGCCTTGGTAGTAACTATAAACACTGAGTGTTATCACTGCTGGCAGCACACACTGGCTGTTAACTTCAGACAGGGGAGGCAGGTGGAGGAGATTGAGCTGGACAGTAAAACACTGCCCAGAATGACTCCATTCCAGCTCACACCAGGATGGGTGCTCGTGCCCTTCATATGCCTATTGCTGTTGACTTTAAAGAGTCTAGAGGGGATGCAGGTCTCTAAAGTTAGCAGAGAAATATCTCCATTTATTTCTGCCCCAAAACAAGGGGCAGAAAAGATGTCTGCAGAAGCATGAAAAGTGCAATTAGTTTTAATAGAGCTGTACTTGAAGAGGTCACAAACACGAGGGGATTGGGTAAGGTAGTTGGCAAGCTGGATGCTTGTGTTTTATGAAAATCCAGTCTTTTTAATTGCTGAAGCTAATTTCTTCAGAGAATCTGTAGTCTGTGTGCATATTGATAGTCTTTGTAACCCTGATGTACAAGCAGTGGCAATGAGGGGATGAAATTCTAGTGACAGATTTGAGGGGCAAGGAGGACTATTGANGATGATGACTGCACAAAATCCATTAGAATTTCATAGAAATGAGGATTTAACTTCACTTTTACACCCGTAGGCTTTGGTGTAAACAGGCTCTCCCAACATCTTTTTGCTCAAGGCTCAGTAGGAGGGTCCTGCCAGGCTGGGCCTTCCTGAGCAGAGGGAAGGGAGGGGAAGCTGATTAACTACCACTTCAATTAATGTATCAACAAATGGGAGCACAGAAGTGTTTGATAATAACTAGATTAGCAAAGCCCTCTGGTGCAGATACAGTTTAAACTGGGAGCATCTCTTTTTCCCCTTGGTGCCTTCATGTTACCAAACAGCAGCAGAAATATTCATCAGCTTCAACTGCATCATCATGGATGGGATTTTTCCCCCCCTACATTTCTAACTGCCCAATTCTAACAGCAAATGTTGACGGTGAACACATAAAACTTAATAAGGAAGTTGGTTTTTAGACAGAAATGATAAACATTTATGGTGATACTCAAGTGGAAGAGGGATGATAAAGGTGAGAAGCTGGGGGAATAAAGCTTGTTTTCCTCAAAAAAGCAGAATAGCTTTTATTTTTAATCATTATTACATTTTTATTACCTTCAAGAAAGAGTTTTTCTCTATCAGAGCTCTCAGATTTATATATAAATATCTATTTATACTACAGAAATAAATCTAAATAGCTTTTCTTCAACTGACAAGCCCTGCATAATGAACTACTAAACACATGCACTACTTTTTCCTGCAATCTAGCAATTTAACATACCAACTGCTACAACTGTTTTCCTACCACACAGGTGGCCAGTGACCCCACCAAGGGCCACCATCCCCCACTGAGCTGGTCTGTTTAGTGATGGAGATTACTGTTTTTGAAAAAGAGAATCTATGGAAGAATGTCAGCAGAACAAGTTTACCAAGGCACCACTTCAGATCTAGGAGTTGAAACTCTGCGAGACAGCAGGTGACATCAGAACCTGTAGCTGATTAACTACAAAAAAAAAGGAAATTGTTCTGATTTGTTAGAAAAATATACATAGAAAAAAAAAAAAGAACTGAATGAAAACATATAACAAATACATGTTAAGAGATTTAGATGCTCCAAATATATTTTCTGTGCTACAGTCTTTCTAGGAGAGGTGGTTTCTAAAGAAAATATCATTACCAAAGCAAGCAAAATACTTGTGTTTCATTACTGCTTTGTCTCCATCTCTGTCATCACAGAGTCTCTCAAAAGACAAATATGTTCCTCCTGACAGCAATCCAGTAAAAAAAAATGTCATTCTATTTGCAATGTTATTCTACACGATGCACAAAAGCCATAAACATGGCAAAACCCACTGCTCAGTGATGAGAACAAAGGCACATCCCTCAGCTTTATCTGAATGTGACCTGTGTGGCATGGAACCCCCTGGCAGCACCTTGGGCTCACCTGGCCTGGCTGCTCCTCCCTGCAGGTGACACCTCTTGCTTGCTGCACCCTGCCTGTGCTACACAAGATTTAGCAGTGGCCTTGCTCAGCACAGCAGCAAGGAGAAGCAGGAGCCTTGCTGCATATCAAGCCTTGGTAGTAACTATAAACACTGAGTGTTATCACTGCTGGCAGCACACACTGGCTGTTAACTTCAGACAGGGGAGGCAGGTGGAGGAGATTGAGCTGGACAGTAAAACACTGCCCAGAATGACTCCATTCCAGCTCACACCAGGATGGGTGCTCGTGCCCTTCATATGCCTATTGCTGTTGACTTTAAAGAGTCTAGAGGGGATGCAGGTCTCTAAAGTTAGCAGAGAAATATCTCCATTTATTTCTGCCCCAAAACAAGGGGCAGAAAAGATGTCTGCAGAAGCATGAAAAGTGCAATTAGTTTTAATAGAGCTGTACTTGAAGAGGTCACAAACACGAGGGGATTGGGTAAGGTAGTTGGCAAGCTGGATGCTTGTGTTTTATGAAAATTCAGAGTCTTTTTAATTGCTGAAGCTAATTTCTTCAGAGAATCTGTAGTCTGTGTGCATATTGATAGTCTTTGTAACCCTGATGTACAAGCAGTGGCAATGAGGGGATGAAATTCTAGTGACAGATTTGAGGGGCAAGGAGGACTATTGATGAAATACCAATTTTTGCTTTGCACATAAGGCTGAGAAATTAATCCACTCATGTTTATATTGATCCCATAAGTTCAGTCTGAGCTACAGCACATCTTATACTTTACAGTGCTACAGCAGTACCAGTGATTCCAATAGAAAAGCAAGCAGAGTGTGCTAAAAAAAAAGGATCTCAGTGATCTGGGAGCTTGAGATATTACAAGAACAGGCAGAGTTGAAAAGACTATGCCAAAGGAAGAAGACCCATCTGATTTAAGGGAATCTGTAACTATTTCTGGACTGAATATGAAAAGGGAAGGAATTTTTCTTACTGGTCTAGAGGTTATTAACATTATGATAAAGAGAGCACACACTGGCCTACATTTGTGAGCAGAATTTTACTACTGTGCAAGTGGGCAATGAAGTTTTTCCTCTTTTTGTGACCCCTAAAGTTCATAGCATTTTGCTACTGGGATTTTTGCTGCTTCATTTTTTGTTCTGGGACACCTAGGGCAGCTCTTAATCAATTAACTCCATATAAGCACTTATTAGACTCCTGGAAAAGTGGAGTCATTCCCTGGGAAATCCAAAACCCTATTCAGAGGTCCCTGCTGGAGGAGCTGCCAGAGAATTCCCAAGGTTATTACAACACAAATGCCACCCTCTGGAGGGTGAAAGTGCCACAGGAGAGTCCAGGGGTCATGCTGCCATCCTGCAGGGGCACTGTCAGTGAGGCAGCAGTTTCAGCACACTGACTGGCTGAGGCCAGGGGGATAATTTCTGTGCTAGAGAAACCGATGGAGTGAGGCACAGATGCATTTGGAGCCTGGGAAAGCTCCGAATATCTTGTAAGGGGAAATGATCCTGAAAGCTTTACACTGAATTTCAACGTGAGGTGCAGCCACTTGCTTTTGTGAAGTGGCACAATGCAAGGCTGGGATATTCAAATAACACTGAAACAGTTCAGCAGGAAAATAGTAGGGACTATTTTTTATTTTTTTTTCCCAAACCAAGTAAGTTTTAAAATAAATGGTCACTACATTTACTGTGAATGTGATGGGCTCTGTAGATAACAGCTAGGAATGTGATGTAACTCTGACCCTCACTGCAGCCATGTGTTGAATACTTGTAGACAATAATGCTTTTAATGTCAGATTAAAGTCTTTTTTATTTAAACACACATATGAAACTAAATAAGTGCTTTTCCAATGATTGTGTTCCCTAGGGTGTTCAGTTCATTGGTAAGTTAAGGGTGGCTGGATGGCAGTGCCTGTTTTTCCAGAGGAAAAAAATCTACATCTCATTTCTATTCATTCCCTCTGAAAGAGCAGAGATCTCAGCAGCTTTCCTCTTAAAAAAAAAAAAAAGGAAAAAGAGGAAAAAAACCCCATAACAACAACAAAAATAACCCACATTATCCATTTTACTAGAATGGAAAAAAAAGTGTATATATGGGGTGTTGAAGATATTTAAACATTACTGCTAGGTAATGTCTTCCCATTCCCAGTGTGTGTTATTTAAATTAAATATATATTTTGATAATATAATATTTTGATTTTTAAAATAAAAAATGAAGGTAATTGATTTTGATGTAAGGATTNTGAATATGAAAAGGGAAGGAATTTTTCTTACTGGTCTAGAGGTTATTAACATTATGATAAAGAGAGCACACACTGGCCTACATTTGTGAGCAGAATTTTACTACTGTGCAAGTGGGCAATGAAGTTTTTCCTCTTTTTGTGACCCCTAAAGTTCATAGCATTTTGCTACTGGGATTTTTGCTGCTTCATTTTTTGTTCTGGGACACCTAGGGCAGCTCTTAATCAATTAACTCCATATAAGCACTTATTAGACTCCTGGAAAAGTGGAGTCATTCCCTGGGAAATCCAAAACCCTATTCAGAGGTCCCTGCTGGAGGANTTTACTACTGTGCAAGTGGGCAATGAAGTTTTTCCTCTTTTTGTGACCCCTAAAGTTCATAGCATTTTGCTACTGGGATTTTTGCTGCTTCATTTTTTGTTCTGGGACACCTAGGGCAGCTCTTAATCAATTAACTCCATATAAGCACTTATTAGACTCCTGGAAAAGTGGAGTCATTCCCTGGGAAATCCAAAACCCTATTCAGAGGTCCCTGCTGGAGGAGCTGCCAGAGAATTCCCAAGGTTATTACAACACAAATGCCACCCTCTGGAGGGTGAAAGTGCCACAGGAGAGTCCAGGGGTCATGCTGCCATCCTGCAGGGGCACTGTCAGTGAGGCAGCAGTTTCAGCACACTGACTGGCTGAGGCCAGGGGGATAATTTCTGTGCTAGAGAAACCGATGGAGTGAGGCACAGATGCATTTGGAGCCTGGGAAAGCTCCGAATATCTTGTAAGGGGAAATGATCCTGAAAGCTTTACACTGAATTTCAACGTGAGGTGCAGCCACTTGCTTTTGTGAAGTGGCACAATGCAAGGCTGGGATATTCAAATAACACTGAAACAGTTCAGCAGGAAAATAGTAGGGACTATTTTTTATTTTTTTTTCCCAAACCAAGTAAGTTTTAAAATAAATGGTCACTACATTTACTGTGAATGTGATGGGCTCTGTAGATAACAGCTAGGAATGTGATGTAACTCTGACCCTCACTGCAGCCATGTGTTGAATACTTGTAGACAATAATGCTTTTAATGTCAGATTAAAGTCTTTTTTATTTAAACACACATATGAAACTAAATAAGTGCTTTTCCAATGATTGTGTTCCCTAGGGTGTTCAGTTCATTGGTAAGTTAAGGGTGGCTGGATGGCAGTGCCTGTTTTTCCAGAGGAAAAAAATCTACATCTCATTTCTATTCATTCCCTCTGAAAGAGCAGAGATCTCAGCAGCTTTCCTCTTAAAAAAAAAAAAAAGGAAAAAGAGGAAAAAAACCCCATAACAACAACAAAAATAACCCACATTATCCATTTTACTAGAATGGAAAAAAAAGTGTATATATGGGGTGTTGAAGATATTTAAACATTACTGCTAGGTAATGTCTTCCCATTCCCAGTGTGTGTTATTTAAATTAAATATATATTTTGATAATATAATATTTTGATTTTTAAAATAAAAAATGAAGGTAATTGATTTTGATGTAAGGATTACAGGAGATATTTCACCTCTCATACACTTTGTTTAAAGTAGGAAATTTAAGGTGTGTTTTTTGTACCTCAGCTACATAGACTTTCTCATGCAAAGAATAATTGCCTGCCTGAAGTTCTGCGTGGATATTGGGCAGGAACTGAAGCTGAGTGGTGGTGAACTGCAGAGGTGTTCAGAACAAATGTTGTTTATTGGTTTATTTCTCTGATTCTATTTGGCAAGGGAGAAATCAATACAGTTAGTCAGGGATAAATTGCAGGCTCGTTACCTGGTATAACTGGAACAGCTTGTGTGGAGATAATTAGCACAACCTGTCTGAACTAAATTAGTGCTTCAAAGTGAAAGGAGAGAGAAGTAATTTTCTTAACAGTTATGATATGTTGTAGTAGCACATGAACAGAAACCTTGCTAACTTGGAGAGATGTTGCAGCCCTTCTTTATTTAATATGTACACTTCTAGTTAGTGTGTGCACGCAGAGATAGAAACAAATATAAATACTATTGGAATGCACTGCAAACCACAACTAAGGAAAACCTGATGGAGAAGAAGTGTTTTCTCAGGGGAGGTTTAAACTGGACATTAGGAAACATTTTTTCACTGAAAAGCAAGGAGGAGAATAGTGTTTGAGTGACAAAATCTGTCTCATTTCATACAACTATCCTTGTTTCCAACTTCAGACTATGAAATGAGTATCCCTAGATTTAAAAACCCCCTGGTTTTAGTCTCTGTCCTCAGGGCTGATCTTTATGGTACAGTATGTTTTCTGCAATTAATATTTAGAGAGAAGTTAATGACCCTTTGAAGAAGCAGATACAGAGTGTTGGCAGCAAGCAGGAATTACAACAGTGCAGGACATTTATTCAGTGTGAAGGTACTGGGAAAAAAAAGGAAAAGCATGAAATGGAGGGATTATCTCCTTCCCTCTCAAAACACTAAGTGTATAAAAGTGTCAAGCAGCAACATCACTGATTTACAGCAGAAAAAATGTTACATACTTAGCTGCTCAAGATTCAAAGATGGGAAAAAAAAGCAATTGGATTCACAGCAATGGGTTGCTGGAAAAGATAATTCAGCATCTGAAGCACTTGCAAATAAAATAATGACATCCTGATACCCCAAACTCCTACTGCAGTGGAGAGAAAAAAAACCTCATCTGATATTCTAAAGCAACTACAGACAATGATCACAGGATAGCTCCAGTAAAAATACTGTTTGCTTTGTAAGTAACAGCTTCTGCATGTCACATTAGTGCACAAAAAAAGGAAAGAAACTTCCTGCAGGAATGGGTTTGTTCAGTTAATTTTTTTTCCCTTGCAGCTATTACAGTCTGGTTATCAGGGGAGAGGTCGGAGAGGTCATTACTGGTTTTTTTTTGATTTTTTTTTATGCTTGCCTGGTAAATACTATCCTGTGGCAACTTCCATGTGAGCTGTAAAAGACATTAGCCATGTCTTTACAAATGGTCCAGGCTAAATGGACAAACAGCAAGGGATCAATAAGAAATTCAGAAAATGGCACTAATTGGTGGTTTCGTTGTAATGGGATCACGACAGCTTTCCTTAGAATAATTCAGCAATTACATGCCTCCAGGAAAAGAAAATATTCAGGAGGATTAACAATTAAAGAACACTTGGAGTCCCTTTGCTTTGCATTCCTTCAGTTCATGGCTCAGGTACAGTGGATTAGCTGGAGGTTGTTGTGAAATCCTGCCCTACAGATGAGAAAATTCTGGTTTAGCATATTCTGAATATTGCCAGTAGTGAAAAAGTGATTACCAACATCTTTTTCTTTATAAAGTATTAGACCTGTTTTCAATGTTTAGTATAATTAATAACAGACATTGCTAGCTCCTAACTCCATGAGTATCCTATTTTGATTTCCCATATCAACTAGTTAGCATTTAACTAACTCTAGTAAAATAACACATTCTCATTTATACAACCTGGACTTCTTTGGTTATTTTTAATTTAAGAACTAATTATTAAGTAACGAGCATCCAACAGCTACTCCCACTGGCAAATTTACTCTCAGTGTTTCAGCTGGTAGAATAATTATGGTCATAATGGCAACACCTCTGCTATGTGAGCTCTGCTCTCTGATCCCTGCAGTGCCACGTAAAAGCTACTTAAGAAATACTACACAGAACTCCAGAATTAAGCTGTCTCTCCAAGAATTATTTCATGCTGCTAAAAAGAAATGACCTTTTATGATTGGAATTTTAGAATTATTTGTAATGATTCGAATGTAGACTTTAGTATTGAATATGTTAGTAAAACTTCAATGGTAGGTTGCTTTCACTCCAATGTTCTCCTTCTTAAGGGCTCCATCAACATATTAATATCTTAAAGCTGTTGTTTCTTCATTGCTTTAGATTTGACATTAATCTCAAACTCCATCTAATGTTGGAATGGGATCCAGTTGGTGTTACCCGTTCTTAAACTGAAATGTAAGGGCTCAAAGAAATGGTGATAGGTCAATGTAGCCTTCAGGTTATCCTCGGGCCGTGGGAGCTTGAACTTAGTTGGTACCTCCTTTACTTTTAAGACTCTCCTGCAGTGCAGGTCAGTCCGCGCCGCGGAAGGGGATGGCGGTGAAAAGAAAGGCAGGGGCTGCTGGGGCTGCCCGGGCAGGGAGAGCGGCTGGGCCGGGCCGGGGCCGGCAGCTCCACACGAGGCGGGACCGCCACAAAGCAGTTGCCGAGACACCCCCGTCAGAAAAGCAGCTCCTCGGGAGCGCGGAGCGGCGAGTGGCGGCCCCCGGGCACAAGGGGCACAGCAGTTGGCCCAGGGAGCGGCTCCAGCGGGGTGAGTGCGCCCTGGGGAGGGGGAATCGCGGCGAAAAGCGTCGGCAAAGGGCTCTTTTTGCCCCAGGTTTTGCTCTTTTTGCCTCGGTTTTTGCTTTTTTGGCTCGTTTTCTGGCTCTTTCGGGGCTCCCGCAGGCGGCAGAGTGGCGCTGGTGCCGAGGGCGGGCAGCATGAGGGGGCGGCTGAGGCGGCGCGAGGCCGAGGCGCGAAGGCTCCGCGGCGGTCGGGGCGGCCCCGCAGCTGAGGGGAGGCCGCTGGAATCCCCCACGGCTGAGGGGAAGGGCTCGGCTCAGGGTGTGAGTACTCGCCTCAGGGCTAAACCCGCCGCTTCTTCCGAGAAAACCCCGCTGTGTTCGATGCGTCTACCCGGCCAGAACTTGGAGCTGAGGAGGCCTCGCTCCAGGCAGGAGCTGCAGGGGTTGCCCAGCCCCTGCTCCTAAAGGTCAGTCCCCACACATAGTGAGAACAGGTTGATGACCTGTTAGGTGGCACAGCTACAAGAATGATACTGTAAAATCTGGTTGTGAGAGAAGCCCTCTAAGACTTGCTTTGAAGCTTTAGAAGGCAGTCAGGCATTCTTTACTGGAGGAATAGTTCTTCCTAACATGCACACCTAGTTGCTCGGTCATGGGGGTTAAATGCAATTTCAAATACATATTCATTATATTTCTGAGAACAGATTAAAATATTCATGTTTTTCCTAGAACTCATTCATATATGCAAATGTCCCTGACAAATGCATCCTCTAATTGGTTGGTGGTCGCCTGAGGTCCTGTGGTGGTTGTTGATAGTTTTCCTCACTGTGTTTGCCAGTTGACCCTTATTCCTGGGCATGATCAGCTCATTCCTTGTCCATTCTCACATGCACAAGGCTGGGGATGTGTTGTTACCCCTTCTGACACTCTTGCTGAAGGTTATGGTATCTCAAGACTTCTTCCTTAACAAACCACACAATAAGAGTCTAGGTAATTGTTTATCGTTAGAAGGTGGACTGTAGTCTCCTTTCTTCTGTGTCAGAACCTGTTGAAAGGTTGTGCAATATTGGTCAAGCTGAGAATGAAAGATAGCTGATGGTTTTGCAAGCATATTCCTGTTAATACCACTGTGAATGGGGCACCTTGACCCACAAAAGCAAGACTCCCCTTCAGTCTCCACCTTGCACAATTGCAGCCACAAATAGGAGAATTTAACAGCCACAGTCACCCAGGAGCAAGGACTGCAGGAGTGACTGTAAAACAGCACACAGTAAAGACTGGAAAAAAACAATCACCTGTAGTGGATGATTCTGAAGGGCACAGAGGCACCATTTTCTGGCCCAGCAGAGTCAGGAGAGATCTGCTGCCTCCTGGGAGCTCAGGTCAGAGAGCTCCTGAGAGGCTACCCCAGGTGATGAAAAGCACAAACTACTGTCACCTGCTCCCCTTGCTCCTGGGCATGAGTGACTCAGCAAAGCAGAAGTTAATGCAGCACAGCTGGACGTGCTCAGTGTAGGAGATTCCTGCACAGCTTTGAGGGTAACTTTCTGATACAAGTGGTAGAAGTACCTCCAAGGAGAGAGGCACTGCTGGATCTTGGCTTAACAGACAAAGGAGGACTTGTTTGGGATGTGAAGGTTGGGGGCAACCTTGTTTGTAGTGACCATGAGATAGTGGAGTTCAGTACCATGTGTGGAAGGAGTAATTAAATAACTAGGAACACAACCCTGGACTTTAGAACTAAGCTTAACCCCTACAAAGATGCACTCAGTGGAATACCATGGGTCAGGGCTCTAGAAGATATTTGTGTCCATGAGAGCTGGTCACTATTCAAACACCACTTCCAAGCTCAAGCTGGGTACATCCCTATAAATCAATCAGAGGTCTCTTCCAGCGCCTGCAGTTCTGTGATTCTGTGACTCGGGGCATATGGAAATACTGAGATAGTTAAACACTGCAGTACATCTATGGAAATTTATGTTTCACTTAAAAAAAATAATTTAAAAAAATCCAGTTTCTCACATCATAATAATCCCTCTGATTCCACACTGAATGGGACCAAGGGTTTTTACAGTGATGGCTTAATGATAACTTCCATGACACTAACTTGTATCTCTTGTATTGTCTCTGAGTGGTGAAGTACAGAATAATCATGGGCCTTGTTTCAGCATAGGTTAGAGAAAGTAGGTGAGACTCCCTCATTTCCTTGTTTAGTTAATGTTTGGTCTTGACACAACACACTACAGAACACTTACAATTAGAGATTCTCTTATTTCTGCTNTCAGAAAAGCAGCTCCTTGGGAGCGCGGAGCGGCGAGTGGCGGCCCCCGGGCACAAGGGGCACAGCAGTTGGCCCAGGGAGCGGCTCCAGCGGGGTGAGTGCGCCCTGGGGAGGGGGAATCGCGGCGAAAAGCGTCGGCAAAGGGCTCTTTTTGCCCCAGGTTTTGCTCTTTTTGCCTCGGTTTTTGCTTTTTTGGCTCGTTTTCTGGCTCTTTCGGGGCTCCCGCAGGCGGCAGAGTGGCGCTGGTGCCGAGGGCGGGCAGCATGAGGGGGCGGCTGAGGCGGCGCGAGGCCGAGGCGCGAAGGCTCCGCGGCGGTCGGGGCGGCCCCGCAGCTGAGGGGAGGCCGCTGGAATCCCCCACGGCTGAGGGGAAGGGCTCGGCTCAGGGTGTGAGTACTCGCCTCAGGGCTAAACCCGCCGCTTCTTCCGAGAAAACCCCGCTGTGTTCGATGCGTCTACCCGGCCAGAACTTGGAGCTGAGGAGGCCTCGCTCCAGGCAGGAGCTGCAGGGGTTGCCCAGCCCCTGCTCCTAAAGGTCAGTCCCCACACATAGTGAGAACAGGTTGATGACCTGTTAGGTGGCACAGCTACAAGAATGATACTGTAAAATCTGGTTGTGAGAGAAGCCCTCTAAGACTTGCTTTGAAGCTTTAGAAGGCAGTCAGGCATTCTTTACTGGAGGAATAGTTCTTCCTAACATGCACACCTAGTTGCTCGGTCATGGGGGTTAAATGCAATTTCAAATACATATTCATTATATTTCTGAGAACAGATTAAAATATTCATGTTTTTCCTAGAACTCATTCATATATGCAAATGTCCCTGACAAATGCATCCTCTAATTGGTTGGTGGTCGCCTGAGGTCCTGTGGTGGTTGTTGATAGTTTTCCTCACTGTGTTTGCCAGTTGACCCTTATTCCTGGGCATGATCAGCTCATTCCTTGTCCATTCTCACATGCACAAGGCTGGGGATGTGTTGTTACCCCTTCTGACACTCTTGCTGAAGGTTATGGTATCTCAAGACTTCTTCCTTAACAAACCACACAATAAGAGTCTAGGTAATTGTTTATCGTTAGAAGGTGGACTGTAGTCTCCTTTCTTCTGTGTCAGAACCTGTTGAAAGGTTGTGCAATATTGGTCAAGCTGAGAATGAAAGATAGCTGATGGTTTTGCAAGCATATTCCTGTTAATACCACTGTGAATGGGGCACCTTGACCCACAAAAGCAAGACTCCCCTTCAGTCTCCACCTTGCACAATTGCAGCCACAAATAGGAGAATTTAACAGCCACAGTCACCCAGGAGCAAGGACTGCAGGAGTGACTGTAAAACAGCACACAGTAAAGACTGGAAAAAAACAATCACCTGTAGTGGATGATTCTGAAGGGCACAGAGGCACCATTTTCTGGCCCAGCAGAGTCAGGAGAGATCTGCTGCCTCCTGGGAGCTCAGGTCAGAGAGCTCCTGAGAGGCTACCCCAGGTGATGAAAAGCACAAACTACTGTCACCTGCTCCCCTTGCTCCTGGGCATGAGTGACTCAGCAAAGCAGAAGTTAATGCAGCACAGCTGGACGTGCTCAGTGTAGGAGATTCCTGCACAGCTTTGAGGGTAACTTTCTGATACAAGTGGTAGAAGTACCTCCAAGGAGAGAGGCACTGCTGGATCTTGGCTTAACAGACAAAGGAGGACTTGTTTGGGATGTGAAGGTTGGGGGCAACCTTGTTTGTAGTGACCATGAGATAGTGGAGTTCAGTACCATGTGTGGAAGGAGTAATTAAATAACTAGGAACACAACCCTGGACTTTAGAACTAAGCTTAACCCCTACAAAGATGCACTCAGTGGAATACCATGGGTCAGGGCTCTAGAAGATATTTGTGTCCATGAGAGCTGGTCACTATTCAAACACCACTTCCAAGCTCAAGCTGGGTACATCCCTATAAATCAATCAGAGGTCTCTTCCAGCGCCTGCAGTTCTGTGATTCTGTGACTCGGGGCATATGGAAATACTGAGATAGTTAAACACTGCAGTACATCTATGGAAATTTATGTTTCACTTAAAAAAAATAATTTAAAAAAATCCAGTTTCTCACATCATAATAATCCCTCTGATTCCACACTGAATGGGACCAAGGGTTTTTACAGTGATGGCTTAATGATAACTTCCATGACACTAACTTGTATCTCTTGTATTGTCTCTGAGTGGTGAAGTACAGAATAATCATGGGCCTTGTTTCAGCATAGGTTAGAGAAAGTAGGTGAGACTCCCTCATTTCCTTGTTTAGTTAATGTTTGGTCTTGACACAACACACTACAGAACACTTACAATTAGAGATTCTCTTATTTCTGCTGTGGGGAATGAACTGATGCTATATTTGCAGGAAAACTCCAGATCTTGTGAATTTTCATCAGCACAACCTCCTCTCAGTGCCTACTTTATCATGCTTTTTGTCACACTGTGCAGCTCAGAGCAGGCTGATGGTCCATCCATATTACTCCTTTAGCCCTGGAGTGACTGATTGTCATTCAGGAACAGAGGTGATGCTCGAGTCATTTTACAAGGTTATGTGTCTCCAATCCATCATATTTTCACATTTAGAGCTTTGTTTTGGGTCCTCTTTGCCTTGTGTCTGTTGCTTTTCCTTTACTATATGTAGTTCATACTCTTCAAATATGTTCATCTCCAGAAATGTGTGGAACTTGTCCATTGAGGACAGAGGCCTCCTGCTGAAGAGTTCCTTTGATGTGTTAAATGATGTCCAATTAAAATCAAACAGTAAAGTACAGTACCTAAAGATAAAAACAAGTCTTGGGAAGGGTTAAATATGTGGAGCCAGCTGTTTTACAAACTGTCCTCATCCCCATCTTAACAGTGAGCTGTGAAACCATGTTTCTTTTCAATACCTCAGTCCCTCTGGTTAAATGAGTTGCACAGTATTTGATTACACAGTATAATCAATGTGTTGCAAAACTGAGTGAATAATTCATAATGTGTCATTTATCTGACAAATTTTGCCTCTGTTTCTGTTTGCCAGTTGTCAGTGAGCAGATTATTATGTTCTCAAATGCATTCCTTATTTGAATTTATTTGCAGAGTAATTTCTGCAAATGACTCTTATTCTCTGCCTCATCCACAGGTAGTTTGTTGTGAGTGTTCAGCACTGGAAGATGCAGTCATTTTTTAGTTGGCATGTGGATCATGCAGTATTTCTCTTTTTCCTGATTGGATGATGCCTGTAACAAAATGAAACTTCAGTATCATAATTCTGCATTCATTTCTTACTAGTATACACCTATAATTCTTGGGTAAAAGCAGCATGCCCTCCTAGTCTACAAAATCTGCTGGCACAGTCTAAGAAGAGCAGGTTGATCCATTCCTTCTCACATCACCTCAAGTTCTATACATGCTGGCAAGGATTTCTGAGTCTACACAGCCAGTAATGTTCCAGATTCCATAGTGGAGCTTCTCTCCTTGACTTCCAGAACTCTTTGGGGACTGTATTAACTTTCCAGGTTTCCTCTTAGAATTTGCCAGATGGCTGGCAAACGATTCTTGAAAGGATGTGGATCTTCCTGTGTCTCTGGATATTGCAGCTACCCAGCTCCCTGGGATTGTGCCCAGTGAAGCTGGGATTCTACAGTTTAGCATTGCTGGGATGCAAGTCTGAGATGTTTATGTGTAAAAAACCTTATTTGGCATCTTGGATGAAGGTATGCACAAGAGTGACACTTATATGATGCTCACAGGGCTGAAATGTAAACAGAATTAATTTACAGTTGTGCATGGAGCAGGGTCAAGGTCAGTGTTCAAGAGAACTTTGTCTCAGCCTCTCTTGTGCATTTCACCACCAGTTTCTTTGGCAAACCCACCTGTCATTGTTTGAAGTCATCACTAGGAGCTGCTACAGAAGTATGTTCTTTCCCACAGAGCCTGTGCCCTCTGAATTTTCCATTACTGTACCTACACTCATCCATAACTGTCTGTTCTGTCAGAATCTTAATCAATCAAATCAATCAGTGAATAAATCTTGTACCTTGCTTTGCATGAGCACACTTAATCTTGTTTTGTGTAAGCATTATCAGGGAGCCTCTGGCCCCAAGTGAGGCATAGGAGCCCCTGCAATAAACCAGAATATGCCACTGCTTTATAAATGAGGTGATTTCTTGAGCATGTAATTCTTAGTAGAATTTGCTTTTATTTCTTATTTGTCTATAGAAATTGATATATTTTCCCTGACCTAAAGTGAATCACCAATATTTGCTTTTATTTGCTACATACAGAGGCCTGCTCGTGACCACTGGATAGTGAGACCACTAGAAAATTTCAGTATTCCAGCAGTATTCCAACACAGAGGAAAATGCATAAGAACAGCTGATCTTTTTACATTGAAAACAATGGAAAACCAAATTTTTTAAATGCCATTCATGAGTTTATATTGGTAATCAGCATGGAATAAATTTGAACCTCCCTGCTGCAGCANACTAACTTGTATCTCTTGTATTGTCTCTGAGTGGTGAAGTACAGAATAATCATGGGCCTTGTTTCAGCATAGGTTAGAGAAAGTAGGTGAGACTCCCTCATTTCCTTGTTTAGTTAATGTTTGGTCTTGACACAACACACTACAGAACACTTACAATTAGAGATTCTCTTATTTCTGCTGTGGGGAATGAACTGATGCTATATTTGCAGGAAAACTCCAGATCTTGTGAATTTTCATCAGCACAACCTCCTCTCAGTGCCTACTTTATCATGCTTTTTGTCACACTGTGCAGCTCAGAGCAGGCTGATGGTCCATCCATATTACTCCTTTAGCCCTGGAGTGACTGATTGTCATTCAGGAACAGAGGTGATGCTCGAGTCATTTTACAAGGTTATGTGTCTCCAATCCATCATATTTTCACATTTAGAGCTTTGTTTTGGGTCCTCTTTGCCTTGTGTCTGTTGCTTTTCCTTTACTATATGTAGTTCATACTCTTCAAATATGTTCATCTCCAGAAATGTGTGGAACTTGTCCATTGAGGACAGAGGCCTCCTGCTGAAGAGTTCCTTTGATGTGTTAAATGATGTCCAATTAAAATCAAACAGTAAAGTACAGTACCTAAAGATAAAAACAAGTCTTGGGAAGGGTTAAATATGTGGAGCCAGCTGTTTTACAAACTGTCCTCATCCCCATCTTAACAGTGAGCTGTGAAACCATGTTTCTTTTCAATACCTCAGTCCCTCTGGTTAAATGAGTTGCACAGTATTTGATTACACAGTATAATCAATGTGTTGCAAAACTGAGTGAATAATTCATAATGTGTCATTTATCTGACAAATTTTGCCTCTGTTTCTGTTTGCCAGTTGTCAGTGAGCAGATTATTATGTTCTCAAATGCATTCCTTATTTGAATTTATTTGCAGAGTAATTTCTGCAAATGACTCTTATTCTCTGCCTCATCCACAGGTAGTTTGTTGTGAGTGTTCAGCACTGGAAGATGCAGTCATTTTTTAGTTGGCATGTGGATCATGCAGTATTTCTCTTTTTCCTGATTGGATGATGCCTGTAACAAAATGAAACTTCAGTATCATAATTCTGCATTCATTTCTTACTAGTATACACCTATAATTCTTGGGTAAAAGCAGCATGCCCTCCTAGTCTACAAAATCTGCTGGCACAGTCTAAGAAGAGCAGGTTGATCCATTCCTTCTCACATCACCTCAAGTTCTATACATGCTGGCAAGGATTTCTGAGTCTACACAGCCAGTAATGTTCCAGATTCCATAGTGGAGCTTCTCTCCTTGACTTCCAGAACTCTTTGGGGACTGTATTAACTTTCCAGGTTTCCTCTTAGAATTTGCCAGATGGCTGGCAAACGATTCTTGAAAGGATGTGGATCTTCCTGTGTCTCTGGATATTGCAGCTACCCAGCTCCCTGGGATTGTGCCCAGTGAAGCTGGGATTCTACAGTTTAGCATTGCTGGGATGCAAGTCTGAGATGTTTATGTGTAAAAAACCTTATTTGGCATCTTGGATGAAGGTATGCACAAGAGTGACACTTATATGATGCTCACAGGGCTGAAATGTAAACAGAATTAATTTACAGTTGTGCATGGAGCAGGGTCAAGGTCAGTGTTCAAGAGAACTTTGTCTCAGCCTCTCTTGTGCATTTCACCACCAGTTTCTTTGGCAAACCCACCTGTCATTGTTTGAAGTCATCACTAGGAGCTGCTACAGAAGTATGTTCTTTCCCACAGAGCCTGTGCCCTCTGAATTTTCCATTACTGTACCTACACTCATCCATAACTGTCTGTTCTGTCAGAATCTTAATCAATCAAATCAATCAGTGAATAAATCTTGTACCTTGCTTTGCATGAGCACACTTAATCTTGTTTTGTGTAAGCATTATCAGGGAGCCTCTGGCCCCAAGTGAGGCATAGGAGCCCCTGCAATAAACCAGAATATGCCACTGCTTTATAAATGAGGTGATTTCTTGAGCATGTAATTCTTAGTAGAATTTGCTTTTATTTCTTATTTGTCTATAGAAATTGATATATTTTCCCTGACCTAAAGTGAATCACCAATATTTGCTTTTATTTGCTACATACAGAGGCCTGCTCGTGACCACTGGATAGTGAGACCACTAGAAAATTTCAGTATTCCAGCAGTATTCCAACACAGAGGAAAATGCATAAGAACAGCTGATCTTTTTACATTGAAAACAATGGAAAACCAAATTTTTTAAATGCCATTCATGAGTTTATATTGGTAATCAGCATGGAATAAATTTGAACCTCCCTGCTGCAGCACCCAGTTTAGTGGGGCTCCATCCCTTAACATTTTCATATGGCAAAAATAATTCAGCACAAGAGCAGTCCATGCTCCAATAACTGGTGTAGTTTGAACACCTCTATGTGGAGTTTCTCAATCAATTAGCACAGACAATTAAGCACAGGTGTTCCGAAAGGATCTTGTTTCTTGTCCAAGATAGCAGAATTTCTGAACAGAATGCTTTCCTCTCCCTGGGAGAACTTCCATTAAAAGAAAAATCCAAAGTACTTTCCAACTAATGATAAGTAACTGATATAACAAGAATTGACAGGTCACAACTTGCTCCTTCACCCTGAGTCAAAGCTGTAGGCTTCAGAAAGTTTTAAATGTGTTTAAATATGCAAAAACTCAGCAGGAATATTCCTGGTTTCAAGCACCAACAGGTGCTTCACCTGAACATTGAAAATATAAAATCAATTAACTTCTAAAATACATTTCTTGAACCATACTGATAATTCTGAAAAAGTCTAGCCAAACCTATTCTAAAAATGTAGTAATTTTAGTTCTCAATTAAGATTGCACAGTACTTGATAATTCAGAAGCTTTATTACAAATGTTTTAGCACATAAAAATGACCTTCCTAAAATGAATTCCTATATTCAGAAAAAGAACTACATCAAGGTAAAGGATGCATTTTGTTAGTAAAGAAGGAATTAAAGCCAAAAAATTCTCCAAATGTACTGTAGAATTATTAGTGTAAAATTATCACTCCAACATCATATTTTATGAACAGTCATTTAAATGTTTCATAACATTAACTGGCAATGAGTTAATATTTGTTTTCTCTGACAATTTTGATGACTAATTTTGTAGGAAGAAGTGATGGCAAAAATACAGATTTTTTTTTAGCAATCCTGAAGAGCAACCTAAAAAAAAGTTACTTTTATTAGTATAAAAATTAAATTTAAAAGGTTTTGATGAAGAAGCATCCTTCAGGAAGGTACCCTTACTATTTTATAATGCTGATATTTGTTTTTTTTATTCCCTGAATGTTATTTTTCCAATATACAATGGAACCCAAAATGACTTTCTTCCTAAGGCCCATGGTTATTTTTGTTTGGATTCCCTTCTCATGCTAGAATAGGAACTCTAAAGGTGTTTTCAAGAGGCTTTCTTTTTTTTTTTTAATGCTTCCTTTAAAAGTTCAGTCAGTGCAATATAAAAGAGAAAATGGTGTAGTCAAGTTTTGATTTTAGTGGTACTTTCAAGCTGCCTGTCCATTCATTACAGAGAAGCAGACAATATCCCTCAATAAAAAAGCAAGTGATGTAAAAATCCCAGCGTGGTTTGCTACAGACAGCTCTTATGGCTCAGGAATTTCTTCCCTGCCAGGTTAGCTTGACCAGTTACCTTCACAGAAATCAGGAAGATGAACCTGAGTGGCTGCTCTGTAAGAATCAAACTAGCAGTGTCAGCCAAAAGAATAAGCTGTTTGGAATGTCTTTTTCTTTTCTGGTTTTCTTCCCCCCCCCAGAAAAAAAGGAATTGTGTGTCAGAAAGCCCATTAAAAAGATGGATGCATTCTGCATCTAGACAAATGAATTCTGCAGAAAAATTACTGGTGAGATTTACTTGTCTCAGTGCCACTAAGAAGCAAACACACAGACCAGCAGTCATTCTGTATGTGTGAATCTGCCTCTGCTGAAGCAGGGTTTGTTAAAAACTGGAAATAAATAGCTACAAGGGGATGGTAATGCTGAAAACTTCAATTTTCTGTGTAACAGGGGCCTAATTATAACACATCTCCCTCAAAAAAAACCCAACCCAGCTCTCAGATTCTGCCAACAGACCTTAACCCTGACTGTGAGTGACCACCTCTGGAGGGAGGATGTCTTGTTTTCAAGTCCTGAAGAACATTTAGGAATTGGCCTCTCTGCTTGTATTGCCACACAAGGATGCCAATGAATGTCATTTGCAATGTGGATTGGTGTCCATTAGAAAGGGGGCTACACCCAGTAAATCATTTCACACAGGCCATTGAATAGCTGTCAGGGGGTAACACTTTCTGTCATTACTGATCTGGTACAGATGTGAAGCAGTGACCTGGAGGTGCAATGCTCTGTCTTGTTACCAGCTATGTGAGCCATCCATCCTCTTTAATTTTAATTATTTACTTTTGTATTGCACTTGTTTGTCTTTGCTCAGGAAGAAGTGCCCTCAGTCTTCAGCAGTGCTCAAAGACAACTGATCGATTCCATTTTGAAGGGTAATCTTGGGCCTCTATGTTAGGGGACAGAAATCTTAGTTAAGCATTCTTCTTCCACAGAAATATAAAATACCAGTTATCTCTTTTATTCTATGTTTCATTCTCTTTTCTTTCACCCATTCTCAAGCCACAAGAAATCTTTCCAAGTGGCAGGATAAAAACCTTGCAGCAAGAGGATGAGACCAATTGACTGTGGGCATCATAGCTCAGGAATCTGACTGTATTGGAAGGCAGAGTAAACATCTTGAGCTTCTGGTTTAATATGCTAGGAAAACAAAGCCAAACATGTGAGTAGTGTGAGTGAACATCTCTGGGCTAAGGTGGCTGGTGGTAATCACAGTGCTTTCAAGGGGTGAGCTCATTTGTCACCCAGCAGCATTGTAACAAGTCGTTTGGTTGAGTTTCAGCACTTCAGGGTCTCAGGACATTTAATAACTTAAAATATTTAGGGCATAAATTTTAACAACAGCCTATTGCAGATACCTGTGATTGGTATCTCAGGTGGAATAATCTTTAGGTTGCTTATGAGACAAAAAAAAACCCCTAAACTAAACAGACATTCCTCTTTTCTGCAGAATTGTGTACACAAAAGTGATCAGTCTGATGTTCTGTACTGATTCTGAGCCATCAGAAATGTCACTGTCTTTACTGGNTCATGTTCTGATGCAGTTCTGAATTTCCTGAAAACTGATCTTCATGAATTTTATCTGGAAGAATTATGATTAATAATGATATGCTATTTTCGGTTTAATCTGAATTTCTCATCTTTGTCAGAAACTGTGCTCCTGATTCCCTCACTGGCAAACCTGAGTACACACAGAGTAATTGTTCTGTATTCAATGGAGCTGAGTTAGTCTGCAACCAAGAGAAGATTTTGGCTCTTCAAACCAATTCTACAGTTGCATCATATATCCCCCCTCAATGCTATAAATATTGGTGCTATTTTAGGCTAATGGTGGTTTTTTTATAAGCCTAACCCTATCGGAAACTTCCTGCCCATATTTGGGTAAGTAACAAAGAACAAATATGATCTCTTTTTTTAATTATTTTTTTTTCCCTTTTAAGTTGTTAAACTTCAACAATAATAAAGGTATTATGTGGAGTCATCTCAAAAATATATCCCATATATCATTCTGAGATAAAGATCTTTGTCTGAGACTTTGTCTGAAAAGGATTATGTTTCACTCCTGGCGCCTGTGAGTCTACTCTTTCTAGCATAATACATATTTGTTATACAGTTACTAGACCTTGCTAGGTACAATGCCCAAAAATCAGTTTGCACTTTTTTTTTCTTCCTCTTTTGGCCAATTAACAAAGCTCATCAGCACATTGTTTCTTCTCTACTTGTTGAATGCAAACCAAAATACTGGGAACTGGTGGAGGAGGTAGGAAAGTGCTCGTGTCCCTAGGTGTAACCCATGAGGGTGTAAGGTGTGGTGGAGACAGAACACCTCACAGCCAGAGAGCAATTTGGGTACACTTTTAATACTTGCACGATCATTTTCCTTAATGGAAATTAGGGGAATAGAAATGAGGATATGCCTCTGCACTGTAGGAGTAGTGTGAGAATCCCTACTGAAATTACAACTGTGTTGAAATCCTCCTTCAAATTTCGTTGAATTCCAGGAATAATTTAAAACCCCAAACTCCAGTGTTCAGGCAACACTGAAACATTGCCCAGTGTGTTTTGAATAAAAACTACCTGGGCGTTTTCGTTTCGTATTTAGGCATTCTTAGTTCAGTGGTTCAGATGTAAATATATACCTGTGTATGTACAAAATACAGAGGATGAAAGAGGAGCAAGAAACCATAGGACTCTTAAATGCCTGACAGAAGGCAGGGCACTTCAGGGGAGTCACACAGGCTGCTCCTGCAGCTTTGCCTGATGACACATCCCCAGCAGCCACGACATTGTTGATGGTGTAGCAGGTTCTAGCAGAGGATGCTCCTTCAGGACTTTGGGGGTCCCAGTGAGTACTGCAGCCATCCAGCCCTCATACATCACTAGATTAACCCCATCTAACAAGATCTGACTCAAGCAAGAGAAGTAAATTTGCACCTAAACTTCCCCCCCTTCCCTACCCTCTGCACCTCCCCTCCAGACCCTCACATTAATGGAAAAAGATCTGTCACAGACACAATCTCTTGTCTGCAGACAACTGGAAAAGGTTCTGTGGAATGCAGAAGTGCCCCAGCTAACACATAATTATGGTTTCCACCTAATATATTGTGTAGAGTGTTCCACATCCAGGTTTCCTGGAGAAATGGCCCTGTGTGCAGACCAGATTCCAGTACCTACAGCATTTCAAGGGTTGGGTTTANAACAAAGCCAAACATGTGAGTAGTGTGAGTGAACATCTCTGGGCTAAGGTGGCTGGTGGTAATCACAGTGCTTTCAAGGGGTGAGCTCATTTGTCACCCAGCAGCATTGTAACAAGTCGTTTGGTTGAGTTTCAGCACTTCAGGGTCTCAGGACATTTAATAACTTAAAATATTTAGGGCATAAATTTTAACAACAGCCTATTGCAGATACCTGTGATTGGTATCTCAGGTGGAATAATCTTTAGGTTGCTTATGAGACAAAAAAAAACCCCTAAACTAAACAGACATTCCTCTTTTCTGCAGAATTGTGTACACAAAAGTGATCAGTCTGATGTTCTGTACTGATTCTGAGCCATCAGAAATGTCACTGTCTTTACTGG
>VYZU01049216.1:0-13372 GCA_013401355.1 Ceyx cyanopectus
CCAGGGAAACTCCCCTTTATTCCGTTAATGGAATTTCCTTAAACTGTGTTTCTCTTATTCAGATGTGCCAGATGTTTAATTCTTTAGGGAGATGCAGCTACTAAGGATAATTGTGACACAGAACATTCATTCTGCTTTGAGAAAATGAAAGGCTGTAATGGACCCACTATGCTAAAGGCACAATATTCTCCACAAGGAAAATTGTAAATTTTGCTTTTATACTTACATAGCAAGAATAGATGTCTTTCCTTTTTTAAAAGTAGTTCCTGTGAAAAATGTCAGCCCACGCGTCACTGAACCTGCTTAGTGTGAGACATGGACTTGCTTTAAAGCACCTTTACACAGTCAAACTGATATAAAGTGATCTTAACATAGCTGAAAATAGGGTTTTGATCTCAGTAAATTCATAGTTCCCTAATAAGAAGTTGTTCCTTATACAAATCAAAAGAATTAACAGTGCAGTAGAAATGAGAAACCCACATATATTTTATGAAAGTCAGTAAGATCCAGTATTTCACTGCAAAGAGGTGAAGTGAAAGTGCTTCATATTGTGCTAAAGCATGAAAAGGTAAATGTTTCAATGAGGCATCACAGGAGAAGCCTCCCTGAGCCAATATAATCCAAAATGTCTTTTGGGAGGAATAAGAGGTAAAGGTATATTAGAAATGATAGAAAGAGAACAATGATGTCCTGATGTTCTAGACTAAAATGTTAAGGGGAAGAATCTTCTGCGAGGGATTCTTGTGGTGATTCACAATTTAAAAGCTGAATGCTGCACAAAACACAAGAAATGAAAGAAAGAAAAAGATCATGTTGCGTTGTATGGACAGATTCCTAAAATGGTGAGTTCACACTCTTCACACTCTGCCATTAGTGCATAAGAGAACAGAGTAAAACTCTGCAATATCTAATAATCAGAAACAAACTGCACTAATGGTATTTGCACAGGAAAAACTACCAAGTCCCCCAGAGAACAACAAAGGGTTACAGGAAAGTTATTCTGTTGAGAAAGTTATTATTGTTGCCAAAGTGACAATAAGTAAATAAATAAAATGGAATTAAAATGGTGACCAAATGTTGCTACTCTTGAGACTGGGGTAAATCTGACATTGCAACGAGAAAGACAAGCAATATACTTCAATGCCAGCTGGTGGAAATGCACCAAGACCCTCAAATTCCCTTTCAATACTTGCTGGGGTTACTTGTAGGCAAGTGCTGCACAAAAATCTTCTGGCTTTAGTGTCTGTGTCCTTATGAAAGAAAGAAAAGTAGAGAGGATGGAGTCAGACTTTTCTCAATGTCGTCCAATGACAGGACGAGAGGCAATGGGTACAAGTTGGAGCACAAGAGGTTTAAGGTCAACACAAGGAAGAACTTTTTCTCAGTAAGGGTGACATTGCGCTGGAACGGGCTGCTCAGGGAGGTTGTGGAGTCTCCATCTCTGGAGACACTTAAGACCCGCCTGGATCTGTTCCTGGGTGACTTGGTCTAGGTGATCCTGCTCTGGCGGGGGGGGTTGGACTAGATGATCTTCTAGGTCGTTCCAACCCCTAAAATCTGCGAATCTTTGAATCTGTGAAAAGTAGTTATTCTTGTTTCAGTCAGTAATGGGATATGCAATTTTTGCTGAAGTCATGTCATTTTCCTCCCAGATAGTTCAAACCATCATTTAGAGTATTGAATCAATCACAGGGTGTTACTTCCTATGCATTTGAGAAATACTTAGGTAAATAATGGGTTTGTGATGCATATAATAATAATAATTTTCAGGCTATTCTCATAAGCTTAACTCCCAAATAAGCGCTATAGGATTTGGCCTAATTACACATTTCTATCTTCTCTACAGTCAGCAAAATCTTTTTCTCTGATTTTAATTGGAATAAAGCTCAAGCCATTAGTCTTTGTGTAATGTATGAGTTTCTATGTGCAGAGACATTATATCTGAGTTTTATATTCTATTAGCAGTTGAATAGATTTATTTTTTTTCCTACTAAAAATATTATCTGAATTATAAATCAAGATTTAGGAAAAAAAAATAAATTAATCCCAGCCTGAACAATCTTTAAAAGAAAAAGTCTAGATTAGTAATTTTGAGTAAATGGAAAGCTGATGAGGAATCACACTGACTTCATACTTAACTAATTTTTATGCATTATTAAATCCAATTTTATTTAGTGCTTGATGTATTCCCTTTTGGCTGATACCTGAGTGACTGTATTTCATTAAAAATTATTCTGTGTCTTTTCCTTCTAACAAGTGAAAGGAGTTGTTGCCAGGAGCATACCAGTATATCTCCCAAAGTAATTCTGTTTGAGTTTGGAAGTAGTTAATAATATTTTCTTTTTCAACAACATTGGATTTAGTTTCTAGGTCTTTGAACATAGATCAAAATAAGGTGGTTTAAAGTCAATATAAATCAAAGCATGGTCTGCAATGTTAATATACTGCCTATGTCACTGATAGCAATTCTGTCAAATTCCCTTAGACATCAAAAGAAAAAAAATCTGTTCTTGAGCACATTTCTAGGTGAAACATAAGCTTGATGAAAGGTAGAAGTTCTTCTATATATCAGTATCATGCAGGTCATTATGAAGTTGAAAGAAAAGTTTGCTATTGGAGGTGTACACACAGTGGACCTCTCAGTGACAGCTTTTAGAAAAATAGTAATATTTAACTGTTTTGAATTTCAACAAATTTATCTATTGCGATGTTATGATGTAATGGGAAAAAAATCCATTTGCAGCCTCAGAAATGTTTACTGTTCATGAATGTATTGTTCAGTTAAGTTAGTTTGGAAAATGCTTATTAATGTCATAAGCAAAATACATTTATTTTCAATGGTGGTTAGTATCTTGGCCACTTCGGGTTTGTATTTGGTGGATTACAAAAGGAAGATAGTGGCAAAACTGAAAAAATAAAGAAAGAAGGCTCAAGATGCAACATTTAAAATAGTAGTAACAATGTAGAAGGGTTTTTCAAGCCTTATCCAAGATTCATGATTTATATTTTCATAGAATATTCAGAAGAAAGTTTTTCCATTAAATAATTGATGTTAACTCTGCACATTTTGTTGTTTGAGAATAATAGTTCTGCTATTTGAGATATTTTATTATTTTTGTTAGTCGGTTGCTTGGATCTATTTAGCGTAAACTGTGCTCAAGAGCCTCAGGTGGGTGCTGAGATTCTTGAGTGTCAGAAATTTAAAAATATTAATTTTCTTCTTTTCTTCATTGCTGGTTCAATGTGTTCATGTTTGTTTCTGGTTTTGAGCTTGTTTTGATGGGAAGAGTTGTATTTCTTTTGTAATTTCTCTCTTTTTGAAAATGAATTTTTCTTCTTATACTTCTTCTTCTAGAAAAAATTTGGTCTTGGATTATGGTCTGACATTTGTCCAGCCAGAAAATGTCTGAGAGACATTTTGTAAATTAAAAAAAAAAAACAACCCAAAAGCACAAACCCAAAAAAACCCCAAGAAATATTCAAAATCTCTAAAAAAGAGGATATCTCCTCTACAACACACTCAAAATTCTCTGCCTCCTGAGATTCATATTGCCTGTATGGATAGCCACCTGTATAAACCTCTCAGTGTGGTGAGTCTACTGCATTTGGCTTGTCAAAATACTGTTGTGCAGATATCAGTTGTGCAATACAGAAAGGAAAGTGCCCCACATCTGCAGGAATACTTTCAGCTTGTCCTGGTTTGAGTGAGAACTGAACAAATAACGAGGTATTCCATCCCATATACGTCATATCCAGTATATAAAGCTCGGGAGTCTGTAGGGTCTCTCTCTCTCTGCGTCGGGATCTTGCTCTCCGGGTCTTGCTCTTGGTTCCTCAAGCTCTCGTTCTTCCTCTCTGAGGGGTTGTGCCCCTCAGAGCACCAAGGACCACTCTGTTTATACTGCCTTTGTTCCCAATCGGTGTGTTCCTGAACCCGGTGCCAGAATCCAGCTCCTGAACACAGCTCTCATCTGCTGCGGGGCCCAGTCTGGGACTCTCCCTGTGGCAACTCCACAGCATCAGTGACGGTGATGTAACTATTAACATAGGGGTTGGATTTGGTACTGGTTTTGTACATATTTGTATATATTTCATTATTATTATTTTTATTTTCACTAAAGCTGTTCTAGTTTCCTTTTCTAATCACTAAGTCTCTCTCGCTTATTCCTTTTCTCTTCCCCTTTGGGGAGGGAGGGGGGTTAAAAGAGAATGTCTGTTATTGGTCTGGACTGCCCTGACCCTAAACCATGACACAGCTATAGAAATCTAGCAGAAAAAAATACACACTGTGTTTATTCTAGTTGTATACATTTTTAGAAATGTTTGATTTTGGAGAGCTATTCAGTGCCAAGGGAAAAGTGCTTGGAAATCCCATTACAGAAGTCACAGACTACATATGACTGGATAAATAACCTCTTTTTGAGGTACGTAGACTACTAACAAGTATCCAGAATTATTTATTCCTGGTTTTGTAACAAAGTTGGTAGTTGGACTTGTGCATAGAGCTTAACTTTATTTCAATTGTTTCCCCAGCTATACAACGTAAAAACAAAACAAAACAAAACAAACCTACCTTCTGGGGATGCAGGGGAGGTTAATTCATTAATATTTATGTAGCACTTGGACAATTTTATAGAAGTGACTATAAAAATGCTCATAGAGATGAGGCTATAAAAATGCGAAATTGTATTCCTTCTACTTACATTTTTTTTTGGCAGAATGTCATTCACCTTGCTTTCAGTATTGGCTCCATTCTTTTATGCAAAGCCTTTGTTTAGAATGGGATAAATTTAATCTAGTTTTAGTCACGTAAAATTTAGGTATGTAGTCTAAGCCTGTAATTGGTATTCCTGCTAGAATTAGAGAAGATAGACTGACTTGCCGTAGTCTCATTCAGCAAACCTAAGAGGCTTGCTTGATTCTTAACTTTTAGATTCTGAACATTCCTTAAGCTGAATCTCGTTGCTCTAGTAGAAATGTGTGGCTGCAACTGTGGGGAACAAGCATATTTTGAGCTAGTTGAAATCTGTCTACAGGTGGTACCAAAGTAAAAGCTTCATTTGATAGAAAAGTGTAATTTGTTTTATATGAAAGTACTGTCTTAGCAAAATATATTTTTGAAGAATTAAAATAAAGTTTTGCATAAGATTCTGGGTAACTGCTGTAGCAAGATCTACAGCACTTGTCGGAATAAGGACCAAAATCAGTCCCTGTTTTACACTAACAAAGCAAACTGGCACAGTTAAATTATATACTGATATCCCTGAAACTCTGACACAGATTTTTTTTTATTAGTAATGAGTTCTGATAACTCTTTTATTAATGTACTATAAATGTAGCAATGAAATAACATTTTTAAGTTCGGATTCTTACTTCTTTAAAACAGTTTTTAATCATAATGATTTTATGAATATATCCACATTTTAGTTGCCTGAACTTATGGAAAAAGCAATTTACTTACAACAATAGAACCTCAGTCAGGTTCATGAAAGGCTCATGTTTCAGGTTCTGAAACAACTAATTCATCACTTTTAAATATTATAAAAAAACCCTGCTGTCAGTAGCAGCCAATTCATAGAAATAACTGGTACAAAAGCAGCTCACCATGGCTTTAAGTATAGATAAAGTAGAATTCAAGAGCATCTGTGTTATACTAGTATTGGTGAAATTTGTAAATAAGGAGGATTTAGAAAGCTAAACAAAGTGTGAAGAATTTATATGCAAGTATTTTCTGAAAACAGGAAGACTGATATGTCTGAGGACATCTAAATTAATTATAAGCTTAAGATTATATCAAGATGTGATTTAAAATATCTTGAAAGAGAGAGGCTGTGTGAGAGGTAGTTTCCATCCTCTCAAAAGGAAAATACCCCAGTGACATATGCTTGTGTCCACTCTGTTTTTCCATCCAAATAAGTAGTTATCTCACTGCAGTCAGTCAGGCTATACTTGGTGTAAAACTTGGTGAATTGTCAGAATTGGTCCCAGAAGTACAGAGCGTCAGTCCCTAGAAATGGTAAGGGTGGTGACAGAGCAGTTGCTGGTTAATGAGACTCTTTTAGACAGAATAATCTAGATAATATAAAGGATATATAGCACATAGAGGATGGGCAGTTTGTCCTGGTTTGGACAGTTATTATCTTAAATTTTTATAAATTGCATGACCAGGGCTTATAAGGAGACAAGAATTTATTAAACATATATATATATGTAACAGACAAAGGTGGCTGCCCTTCCTTCCGATGACCAGCAGGGGCCGCCGGGAAGCCGTTGAAAAGCGTTGTGGGGGGAGGGAAGAAAATGAGAGAGATTCGAAAATTTCAACTGCAGTTCACTGAAATATGGGAGACAAAAAAAGGGTTCCAGAGGATCAAATTATCAGACGAACCCAAAAAATACACAGCTGGCAGAGGTGCGGCGATGAAAACTGGTCGGAGAAATTCAGCCTGAGAAGACGAGAAAACAGGCTCCCACCCGGCAGCTTCCTTTCTCTGGGTTCACGACAAACAGCAGAGAAGAAATCCTCCTGTAAATCCCTCCTCTTCTGTTTCTGTCCGCGTGCATGTCCAGGACGCCCCTGGCCACGGCTGGCTCAGCTCTGCTCCCACAGGCAAGGAAAAAATAAAAGGTTTTTTTCTTTTAAAGGGACTCACTACCCCTTGACACAGTTAAACAAACATGTCCACCTGAAAATTGACAGAAGCCCTCTGCAGCTTGCTGACTCATGCCTGTAGCCAGCTATCACACTGAGCCTGCCAATGGGATCAAAGACAAATCTGTCAAGACCCCTTGGCAGCTGAGGAGTGTATAGCATTTTCTGAAGAAGTAGCCAAAAGGTAAAGAAACTTCTTTTATTCAAGTAAGTCCTTCAGGTTGCTGTGTTAGTGTAATAAAACAAAATAAAAAAAAAATTAATCCAGAAACCTTTGATTTCTAGGAAAGGAAAATATTTGTTTTCTGTCCATCATAAAGTTTTGAACTTTAATAAACTTTCTTTCTATAAAGGGCCACTGCCTTAGATACCAGATGGAAAAACTGTGTAAGCTCACAGTGGCTAATAGCATATCTGTCATTATGTAATCTTAATGCCAAAAAGTAATTATGTTCTTATAAACAAATATATTTTTTTTAGTATATGAAAAAAATATTTCTAATGCGAGTAAAGTTGAAAACTAGAGCTCACTTATACTGCTGTTCTTCACCTAATGAAAGTATTGTAGAAAATGTATTTCTAGATTATTTGAAAAGTTCATTAAGGTGTCCAAAATCTAATATTATTTTCTCTTAGAAAACAAAATATCCTGAGCAAATAATTTAGACCTTTATATAAAGGGGTTAATATAGTTTTATTATCATGCAGAAGTTATACAGAAAAGTGCCAGCATTCAGTACAAAAAAAAATAAAAAAAAAAGGGTAAACTGGGGCAGGTCCAACACTTGAAATTACACAGAAGTCAAGAGAAAATATAAAATCACCTATTCTAAAATGAGGGTCAGCATGTCAACTGAATCAACAGAAACTGGTAAGACAATATATGGAGAAAATGGCTTTCCCCAAACTGAGTTCAAGATAATGGAATAGTATGAAAGTGGCGTATGAAAGTGTTCACCAAGTGGCACAGCAGCTTTGCTTATATCAATGGACAATTTGGGTAATAGTTTGTGGTTAATTTATCTTCTATGATCTTCAGATCACCAACACCACATGGAAGTACTAGTTGGTTACATTAAGAAATTTTCTTTCAGACCTGGTGCTAACATTTAGCATTCCAGTGGCTTTTTTCCTGCTTCCCTCTCTGTTGCATTATTCTGAACAGTGATGCATTATTTGACATATTCTAACCTACGAGTTCAGAAGAGGGTCTACACTCAAGCTCTGTGATGAACAATGAGCTATGATTCAGAGTTTGAGCTTTAGTTCCTTGGTATTCCTGATATACTGAGTCATCTTTCTCTTTGTTTCTTTGCATTCTTCGCATTCATCCGTGTTGCACATACAGCTTTATAAACATAAACTCACCCCTATATACATGAAAGTATATCCAAACCAGTGAAATTGCTTTTCAAGTAACTAAACTAGACTTGTGACTGTTCTTTTAGGAAAAAACCATAACTGTAGGCACGATATGGCATAATTGCTAGAGATATTTAGCAGGTTATAGTGACTGTTTAAACCACCTCCCATTTTGGTGGTGTAGTTATATATGAAAAGGATGTCAATTATTGCAGCAATTCAAAAGGAAGCTGACAGGCTTCAACTATGTCTTGGCTTTGACAGATTCTGGAAGATTTTTTTAAAGTTATGAAATTATTGTATATCTTTAAACAATTGCATCATGTAATACAGTGTTAGATTATGTTTATTTTCAAGGTGAAGGATTATCTATTAGTCATCTATTTTATCTGTAGCATTAAGTAATAAGGCTTCTCCCATCCTGCCATGTAACAATTATACATTACACATTGCCTGTGTAATCTATATTCATACATACCTGTATGTGTATATATATATATATTTAAGTATAAAAACATAACTGGCATTCACACAGTGGCACTGATTTGTCCCAGATCTGTTCTGTAACACACATATTTGGACTCATAAATATCAAAAAGTGTATGGCCATGACAACTCTTGAGTTCTGTTCCAACACATATTTTTTAAATAATGCAATTTTACCACAATCCTCAGTCCATGGGCTCTGGTGGGGACTAATTATATATTTCTCCATATTCTTAAGATGAGCCTTGGAAAATGAGTGCAATGGATGATTTGAAATNAAAATGCTGACTGTTTTTGCTCTTGAACAATGAATATCCTTATCTAGCTGATGTACTGGACACAAAAACTTGTCTCCAAAGGCATTCAACTACACAAACCACCTCTATTACTTGACACTATTCTATATTAGTGTTTTATGAGTTTTATTTTGTCTTGGCATATACATTGAGGATGTTTTTAATTTCTCCAAAAAGGAAAAAAAAAAAAAGTTACTTCTTTGTGTTAATATTATCTTACTGGTAATTAAAGTCTGAAGACTTAATAGCTCTAAGGTAAGACTTATATTGATTTCTTCATCAGATTTACTACAGTATTATATCAGTGACTTCAAAGAAGTGGTAAAAGTTAAGTGACTGAATTCAAATGATATATCTAGTTCTGATTCTTCATATTTAAGATTTTATAATGTGAAATCAATCTATAAATACAATGTTACAGCAGTATATTATTATCATCACTTAGGATACCTTCTTATGTTTAGTGTTCAGANATCTGTTCTGTAACACACATATTTGGACTCATAAATATCAAAAAGTGTATGGCCATGACAACTCTTGAGTTCTGTTCCAACACATATTTTTTAAATAATGCAATTTTACCACAATCCTCAGTCCATGGGCTCTGGTGGGGACTAATTATATATTTCTCCATATTCTTAAGATGAGCCTTGGAAAATGAGTGCAATGGATGATTTGAAATATCCAGATTACAGATGACTGCAATCAGTCCTTTCCCAGGTGACTGGGATAATTTAATTTTCTTTCATATCAGCCATCAGTGCTTCGTATGTAAAGTTCAATGTTATAGTTGCTGGAAATGTAGTGACTGGAAAGTTTAATTTCAAGTTTTTACCAAGAAAGGACCATTTGCAACTTTCTGGAGTTCTTTCATCTTCTCTCTGTTAGTCGTTCTGTCCTACTTATTGCTTCTTTGACTTCAATGTTAATTTTGCAATGAAGAAAACCTCATACCTCACAGTTGTTTGTTTTTAATTTTATCAATTTGCTCAGCCCAGTTACTCCTTTTCCAACTGTGATGGAGAATCCATGACAGGTAATACTGCAGCATGACCTACTTTCAATTTTTAGCTACAGGAGGAGGAGAAAAGGATTAAAAATATCAGCAGCAAGGGTAACATTTGTTCGGGTGGATATAAAATGGAATTTTTACTAACACCAGAACTCTGCATTTAACAGCTCAGGAAATTTCATTTATTTTACCCAGTGCAGCTTACAAAGACACAAGCTGCCTTCTGCATCACAGTGCTGTTTCTTTTGAAGGTCTCAGCTGTGTTTTATTCCTCCTGTCTAACAATTATTTAAGAAGTGATTGGGAATTGTATCTAAATAACCATATGAAAAATTACTCTGAAAGCAAGAGTCCTACACCGTTAACAATGAATGGTAAATTGTTTTCTGTCTACTTCAAGGAAACCACCTCTCCCTCAACCAATCAGTAATTCTGTAATCTAGCTTGAACTAAAAGTTTAACATATATGTGACTTACGAAGTATGTCTAAAATGGTTTCTCCTAAAGTGTGTAAAAATGAAGAAAGACTAGAATAGAAATGAAATACATTAGAAATGTGATATTACCTCCGGCTGGGAGCTGCAATATTAGCAGTGAGAACTGCAGTCCTTTCTTCCCCCTGGTTCTCAAATATAAGTGGTGGTGGAGGAAATAGTTCAGAAGCCTAAAGTGTGCTGAAGTGATGTTTTGAAGTGCTGTATAGCTAACGGTTATGAATAACCAAGCATGGGCATACAGCCAACAAATTTTTGAAATGTGACTCTGGGTAGCGTACAGTGTACTCTGCATGAGGGAAGGGAGGAAACCTTTTCCATGGACAAGTTGTTCAACACTTTTATACTGCAGTGTGTTTTGTACATCTGCCTGAAATGCCAAGGACTGGCCATTCTGATGCATAAGATGCTGAACAAATGAGCCGTTCAACTCATCACTTTGTTAATTCATACATTTCTGAGTTCCTTTTTAGTCAGTAAAAAAATGCGGGTTGAGATAATTGTGTAATTAAGTAAAATGTTTTTCTATACAATCTAGAAGAAAGTGTGGTTTGCTTCCCACCTGTTCCTTCAGAACAACTCTGCGTATCTTATTAAACTTTCTCATTTAAATGCAAATATGATGTAGTGCAAAATGCTGACTGTTTTTGCTCTTGAACAATGAATATCCTTATCTAGCTGATGTACTGGACACAAAAACTTGTCTCCAAAGGCATTCAACTACACAAACCACCTCTATTACTTGACACTATTCTATATTAGTGTTTTATGAGTTTTATTTTGTCTTGGCATATACATTGAGGATGTTTTTAATTTCTCCAAAAAGGAAAAAAAAAAAAAGTTACTTCTTTGTGTTAATATTATCTTACTGGTAATTAAAGTCTGAAGACTTAATAGCTCTAAGGTAAGACTTATATTGATTTCTTCATCAGATTTACTACAGTATTATATCAGTGACTTCAAAGAAGTGGTAAAAGTTAAGTGACTGAATTCAAATGATATATCTAGTTCTGATTCTTCATATTTAAGATTTTATAATGTGAAATCAATCTATAAATACAATGTTACAGCAGTATATTATTATCATCACTTAGGATACCTTCTTATGTTTAGTGTTCAGATTCCAATCATTCTATCTGTGGTTTCTATAATGCTTTTACATTAATACTAGAATTTCTGTTTTTAATCCTTCCTTTTCTCTGAAAAGAAAACAAAAAAGATGATACAGAAAGAATACAATGCCACAAAGAGTGTTTTATTGTGATATAAAACTGATACTTCTTACTCTCAAAAGCAAACCATCTGTCATGATAATAAGATATAGTGGGGAAGAAGCTCAATTATGACTGACATAATGATCAGCCACAGAGTTGCTGTCAGAGCTGACTAAAATGAATATAGAAAAAATCTGGAACCCCACATAAGCAGGGATATTTGAGATATTACTGCATGTTAATTACCTTATTTTTTTAAATTAAAAATTAAATGTTATAATTTGTCATTGTAAAAATGTTTCAAATAATAATATTGTATTTATAGAGGTTTAAACACTGCTGGTACTCTAAGGATAAAACTGTCTGAAAGAATGCTTCCTATTTACGTGTATTTAATATTTACCAGTGTAAAAAAACCCCAACATGTTATGTTGTTAGGAATTATGTTTATTGACTTATATTTGTATTATATTATTTTATTCAGTTGCATATGTATTTTTATCATACATTATCACACACAGTTTTTTTCCACTTATCTCAAAAAACAAATCCATCAGGCCTTGTGCTCTACAGACACAGTGTGTTGAACCAATCAATTGATCTCCAGCCTAATATGATACCAAATATTATTAAGATGCATTGAGTATATGTTCACAGAAAATAAGAAAATTGTTGTCACTAATTTCATTTTGTCATTTTTCCCATTTATTAGTAAGTAATAATTACAATGTATTATTCCTCTATTTCATTGTGATTTTTTATATAAATACACATTCATACAAGATATAAATCAATATATGCATAATGATCCCATTTAAGAAACTGTATTACATGTTGGACAAAATGCCATTTAGATAAATTTTAATTTCCCAGGTTGTTTGGATTTTCTTTAATGCAAATCTCTACTAAACAGATGACAATAAAGCAGCAAATAACTTTTCATCTGAATGAATCTAAACAAACCTGTAATACATTATAGCTTACAGACACTCAACTGTTTTTTAATTTTTAAAATTTGAAAACAGACCTGCAAGAACCCCAAAATCCTGAACATCTCACTGGGAGCAGGACAAACAACAACTGCAAAAAGCAAACCCCTCTCTATAACATTCACTTTAAGAAATGACCCATTAAAAGGCAAGTCAAAGTGTGTCAGAATGGACACCCTTTTCTTTTTATGATAGATATCTACTTCCTTGTTTCTCTTTTCAGTTACATACAGAATCAACAAAAACCTTACAGTCAGAGCCTCACCAATTTGTACTGAGTAAGAATATATTTCTCTGGTTGAGGCTGCACCAGTAAAATAAGAAATGCAAATATTCCAGGTGCTTAAAATGTATGAAGAGATCATACAGAATTTGTAATGAAGATATCGTTTGTCCTGTGAACCTTCAATTGCAAAAGGAATTTCTAATTTTGATGTCTGCCTATGCAACATTTCAGATGAACTGAGAATGTTCTGCATTTAACTTGCTTTTGAGCAAAATGGTCAAGAAGATTATTTTCTCTAGTAGAAACACTTTTTGCTGTGCTACACTTAAAAGTGAAGAAGTACTCCAATATATACAGTATTTTTTCAAGATACCATATTGAAAAGAGAACACAGATAATGAAATTATGACAAACTGGTGCAATTAGAAGACTTTGATGAAATATGTGATTTAAGTATCACAGAATCACAGAAATTAGGGGCTGGAAGGGACCTAGAAGATCATCTAGTCCAACCCCCCTGCCTGAGCAGGATCATCTAGACCAAGTCTCTCAGGAACAGATCCAGGCGGCTCTTAAGTGTCTCTAGAGATGGAGACTCCACAACCCCCCTGGGCAGCCCGTTCCAGAGCTCTGTCACCCTC
>VYZU01049218.1:0-21741 GCA_013401355.1 Ceyx cyanopectus
GTCCTTTGAGTGCAGTCTTCTCTGTTTCTGTATGACCCATGGAAAGAGACACAGCTGCTGCTCCTTGGCATGAACATCCCTTGTAACCTAAATCTGATCTCACTGATGGATTGAAGTGGCTGAAGTCCCATGTCATGGCCTCAAATGTGGATTCTATTCTTTCCTCAGTGTCAAAGACACTCACCTAGCAGGAGTGGGCTGTGTGGTTTGAGCAGTCTCTGTTGTCACCATTGATGAGTTACTGCCTTGACTAATTAATTCATCCAGGGAGCAAACTTGGGTAAGTTCTCACACAACTGTTTCTTTCAGATAACAAAATAGACCTTGTACTGTGAAAAAGTACAAGGTATATTTTAGATAACTTTCCAGTATATCAATGTTTTAATCGTGATACTCAAATAAATGTGACAAGTGCTGAAGCAGCTCCCAGAGATCATTCTCGTGTGGTTTTGATGGAGGTGCTGCAGTAAGCAGAGTTTCCATGTGGGAATTACATCTTTTTGTTCAAACCCATGATGTTTAACTGTACACCTGTCAGCTTCCCTTTCAAACACTCCCACTGTGCCATTTTGGTTGCTATCCTGAAGGTGGGTGGTTGTGACTCTCCCTGTTCAGAGCAGAGCCCAGAGCAGTCATATCAGCATTAGCTAATGACACCCTAGAGCTGACAGCCTTCCCAATTCTTTTTTTTGTCTCACAACTGGTACAAATCTTCATAATTGATTTGGATTGTGGGGCTGGTAATACAGCACTGAGTAGCAATTAATGCTAACATTTTAGTTTCATTTCATTCTGTCAAATAGACTTGACACTTTTTTTTGTGTGCAAGATTGTCAGGTATAAAGCCATGTGTCTCATTATATGCCTGTTTGTCACCTCCCTTCAGATCACTGCCACAAGTGATGCAGGTAGAGCCTCCCCTACTCTTAATTCTGGTTTTATCAGAGGAATTTATAAAAGGTGTGCCTAGAGATTTCTGCAAATCAGATCAATTGACACTACTGCCTCATTAGAAATAAATGTGGGGGGGAAATGTGCTTTAATTTAAAGTAAAAAGAATTTTTTAAAAGAGGCCTGAATAAAGAAATGTCCTTTATTACAGTGCCAGTTGTTAATAGCAATATAGAACTGTGAATTATGTATGCTTCTGCTTTTTAAAGACTCAACAAAGGGATATCTGTGCATACTGGCATTGGTACCTGGAATCCCAGTGAAACCCTGTGAGCCAAGCTTCCTGTACCAGCAGCACCACAGCTGTGCCACAGTGCAATTTATGTTTTCCTCAACTGCTTTGATTTGGCCGAGATTCTTTTGGCATCCCATTAAACATATTCAGAGAGCAGCAATTTAATAAATTAGTTTAGAAACTTTTAATCTTTTAGCTGTTTCTTTTTTTTTCTTTTTTTTTTCTTTTTAGTGAATGAATATTGTGTTGGATTAAGATTTGGTCTTGGTGGTCCAGGATGCGCTGTGAGGCTTCAGTGTTAGGGTGGCTGGATAGATACTGTAATTATTTGCTCACTGGGAAATTGCTGGTTGTTTGCTTACTATGAAACTACTGATTATTTAGCAAGTGTTCCAAATATGTAGGGGAAAAAAAAAAAAGGCTTAGTCAGTTTGTTAATTCAGGTGTTGTTGCCTTTGCTCATTTTGCCAGTGCTGGGAATTTTTATGCATAGGGTAAAAAGGACTGTTCCTGCTATCTGCTCATCTCACACACATCAACCTGGGCATACATCAGTGTCAAAAGGGCCATGATGGTTTCAAAAGGCACTTAAAAAGTAAACCTGCAACATGACAAATAATGGAAGAGCAGCTGATCCAAGGGGGATCAGGAAAAGCCTCTAACAAAGTGTACAAATCCTTGCCATCTAGGTGTCTGTCTCTGCATAATAACAGGCTGCACATGAGCTGGAAGGCAACCAGCAGGATAAATCCCACCTCTGCTGATGGCTTCATAGGTGTGCCTCCATATATATCTTTATATATATTTTTTTTTATATATATATATATATATCTCCATATATATCTTTCTAGCAGAAAGCAGTGCTGTGGCTTTAGGGAGGGACTCCTTCACCCTCAGAGAAGCCTGGGTACTGCTGGCAGAGGCTCTCCTCCTTTTTGGGCTACTGCAGAGCCCTTTGCAGAGGTTTCAGAGGTGGCAGAAGTGCTGCCCTGGGGCCAGGCAGCCTTTCCTCACTCTCTGCTTCCTCCTTGGGGTCAGTGCTCCAGCTGGGCCAGCAGCATTTGTGCTCACCTGCTCTTCAGGTGACTCACTGAGAAAATAATCTAAGATGCCTGGACAATGGAGAAAATATCTATGTAGATTTCCCAAGACATTTCTGTCTCATTTTTTTAAAGTTGAACGAGTTTTTATGGGTTTCATCATTTATTCAGCTGTGAAGTGCAGTCAGGATTAAGAGTGAGGTTGGTTGGCTCTTTAATTTCATTCCTTTTTAGGCAAATTTAGCAGTGTTGCAAACTCCCATTTGGGCTACATCATGTTAGAAGGAGCCTAATAACAGCTTTATTTCTTGCTCTTCAGTCACAGTTTATTTTAAAAGCCACAAAAACACTGTTAAAGAACACTGTGATGCAACTGCTCAGAATTAATTGTGTTTTTTTTCTCTGTACCATGCAACTGGTACCTGTTTGCAGAACTACTACAATACAAACCAGGTAAGAGATGCTCACAGCATCAGTGTGTGTACATATTTGTGTGTCTAGAGAGAGATGGATACCCACTGATGTCAGAAGCATATATACATGTAGTGTTTTCTATTACTATTAGAGCATAATCCTCTTAAAAGCAATATTCTTTTTCCCAGACGAGCTGCTGCTAGCATTTATCAGTTTTATTCTTTTCCTGATTGATACCTTTTATTCTGTGAAGTGCTATTTGCTACGTGGGACTTCAAGGATTTAACAGTTTTATTAATTTGAGAGGTTTCCTCTGCACCATCAAATGGCTCAACATGACAAAGGAAGCATCAGAAATGAATTGATTTGTCACCTATCAGAACATAATCCAGCAGTGCTTTCATTACTGTGGTTATTTCCCTTCAATTATCTGCAAACTTAGATAAATTCATATCCAGAGGGACATTTTGAGTCCCCTTTAACAAATTTCAGTCATTAGTACATAAAGTTGCATTTAACCCATTAGAGATTTCTTAGCAAGACACCATACACTGATTTTTTGGGCTTGGATGCTTGTAAATCTACTGCATTACTTGCATCCAGGTAAGCCTGTCCAAATGTTAGTTTTCTTTTAAGTTTAGAAGCTCTGCTTGGAATTACTCAGAATTCCTGATTGTGGTAGAAGTTGATCAATATTCCACTTCTAATTTTTAAGAGCATTGAAAAACTGCAAATACAATATCTCAAGTATAAGGAAGAAAGCATGAGCAGTTCCTTGATTCAGGGTATTATTTGTATTAAACTCAAGGGGAACAAGTATTTCTGCTTTCTACCTCGATTGTTTCATTGCCACTTTGACCCATAATCACTGATAAATGTTTACTATATGCTTGGGATTAAAATAAACTAATCTTTGCAAAGCATATATTTCAAATTAACTCTGTGGCACGAAATAAATCCCCATGAGGCTGTTTGCAGGGGGGAGTAAGGTTTGATTTTTTTTTTTCTATTAATGCACAAATGATACAAATGGGTAATATTCTAATATTAAAATATTCCAACTTCTGAGTATAGAAACAAAGTCTTGTTCAGCTGAACACCTAGAAGGAGTGATAGCCCCATCCCCTGTGGGAAGATGCTCCCCAGATAATGTCCAGTTGTTTTTAATTGCTGGGCATGTTTTGTCTAAAAAGAGTTTGGTTTTGATATCTCAGGAAACAAAATATGCCCTGATCTGCTTTCCTTGCAAATAAGGCATGGAAGTGGGTAGTTTTTGGGGGTTTTTTTCTTCTTTATTGTGTTTGCTGAAACTATAATTTCAGGATAAATCATCCTATTTGGAGAATTTGCCTGGAACTTGCCAGAAGAATCTGGCTTTGAAAAAACTCAGTGGATGAGTGCCAAAAACCAGAGATGGAAGGGATGACAGGGGTGTTGCTCTCTCTCTTATGATGAAGTTAAGCAGAGGGTTCCTGTCTCTGTTCTACCCAATGCTAAAGAAATACCCAGAATATTTGATCACGTGTGTGTTTGCATCTTTTCTCAGCAGCTTAGGAGAATGAGATTTTGGGCCCTGCTCTGGCAGGGGGCTTGGACTGGATGATCTTTGGAGGTCCCTTCCAACCCCTGCCACTCTGTGATTCCACCTCTGCCTTGTGATTGCAGCTTAAAATGCGATTTTCGTTTCTATTAATTACATCAAGAATGCCTTTAGAAGACATTTATTTTTTTTTTCACATTGTCAAACGAAAACAAAGGGTTGTTTTTTAATGCAAAGAAAAAGGCTCCTTTATAGTCCAGAGTAAGCTTGGTTGTTCTTTTTACTGCTCCCCACTTAACCCCAGCCCCTGTGAGTCCCAGAGCAGAGGCCAAGTGACTGTGAAGTCTGCAGGTGTGAGTGAGGATGTGTAGGGAAGGCCAGAGGTCAGCTCAAGTCCTCATCTCTGGGTGATAAATGTGCTCCTGAGCTGCAAGGCAGCCCATATTTATCTATGCTCCCTGTCACAATCTCATGGTAAATTTACCACTGCTATATTATAGTTTTTGGTGTCCTCCACTGTACAGTGAGCAAGTGTCACTACTGGCTCGCCTGTGAGGCAAAGGAGATAAGTGTCCATGATTAATGATGTGGACACTATCTAGCAGCAGGAGCCCATCAACCTGTGACAACTTTCTATTCCAGGGGCATTAAACTCCTAAACGCTGTCACAGTCCTGCAATAGATTGTAACAGACAGCATGGAACGAGGAGCAGGAAGGAGTTTCATCAACATTTCCCCTTAAATAGATGGATTTTACTAGTAGTTCTTTTTGCCTCCATTCTTTTGTTACCAAAAAAAAAAATCATCCAGGGTTAGGTTTGATAGGACAGTGGCTAATTCTTGCTCTTCTAAGTCTCAGAACTGGCAGATAGTTTGAAAGACTTTATTTATTTATTTTTTTTTTCTAACAATGATCTTTTAAAGACCCTGAAATTGTTCACACACACTGCAAATAAAAAGCACCTGCTTTTTGCCACTCTATCAATCCTGTGTTTCTGTATCTTAAAACTGAGATGGGATCCTGAGATGCTCAGAATTCAAGGAACTTTCTTTGTGTGTTCACCACTATTCAAGAAGTCTTTGACAAATACAGCTTCTCTTGGAGGTCTGAACAGAGAGAATTTGCTCCAAGGGAAATCTGCTGTGACTGAAGTAATTCTTAATAACTTTGCTGGTTGTTGAATATACAAAATATTTAAAAAAATAATATTTTGAAGTATTAGCACAGTGATAATATCATACAAAATGCAGTGGATTTGGAGCATGCAGCACAGTGCATCTCTAACTTCCTGGGGTCAGAGCCAGCTGTAGTTTATACAGAACCGCTATAGTTCAGTAAGGAGACCTCCAGACTGGACTGTTACTGCTAATAAGAGTCCAGAAGGCTGAGGACTGCTCACAACAGGTGCCTTTCAGGAAAAGAAAAGCTTTTAGGAGCTGCTCATGGGTGACAGTTGCTACCTGCAGCAGCCACAGACCCTGTGTGACAGGTACAGAGAGCAGAGAGATGGGCCATGGAGCCTGGTTCTCTCAGCAAAGGCAGCCAGTGTCAGACAACTGCTAGAAATTGGGAGAGAGATTGTGTGAGGGTGTGAAGCCAGGAATTCCTTTGATTGTGCCAGTCAGTTCCCAAACCAGTGTATTTAAATTCCTAAAAATGCCAAAGTGACCCGAGTGTCTGGGGGGGAGGGGAGGCAGCGAAGGCGAATTAAATTCCTTCTGCTGCAGTGTAATTCCAGCATCCTTTCACAGCTGTAAATCTCCCTCAGAAAGCTTTGAAAGTCTTTTTTTTTGAGTGTTAAAAGCTTGGGTGGTCAAGGTCAGGTGAGTTCCTTCCTCCCTCTTTCCCCAGACAATGAATACTTTTCAGAGGCCTACCCTTCTAGTTAGGTTTCCTTATCTGCACTTTTTATAGCCCTCTCCCTCCAGGAAACAAAGCAGCACATACAGCCAGCTAGGGGCTCCACTGGAGGGACTGTATTCTTCCTTAACACGCATTTAGAAGGGAAAAAAATCCTTCTTTTCTCTCCTTGCATATTCCCAGAAGACATGATCAATATCTAGCAAACCCATGTAGATGTAACCCATTCACTCCTATACGTTACAGTGCTATCTCCTGACCCAGACCTGAGAATATTCTGGTGCACACACAAAAAAAAATTCAAGCACCAACAAATGGCTTCCAAAAGAACAAAATGCTCTGATCTTAAAATACTGACAAATCTTTTCCTGGGCCACATTCAGGTCCTGCTCCATTGAGTTGCAGAAAATACGGTGTGTGAGTGTTCAGCCTTTTGCTCGTGTGTGTCCAGTGCTGAATGCCTGCTTTGATCTGGGCAAGAACAGCACACGCTGCTGCAGATAATAGGGCACAGCAGACGTTTTGGCAAAGAGCAGCTTGAAAACACTGCCTCCTTCCAGCATGGCTTTTAAAGGTACAGGATGGTGCTCTGAAAGGATGTCCTGTCAGTTGCCTTAAAAATCTCTCCTGCACCTCAAAAAATGCTGGAGGTAGCTGTTGCACAAAGATTCAGCCATAGACTGCAGCGTGTATGTTACTTTAATTGCTTTGCTTTGTAGAATTCTTGTCTACCTATGACTCTGTTCTATCAACAAAATCCCAGCACCTTTAAAAAAATAAATCTGATTATTAAGACCCTTCCAAGTCAAGACTTGAGGTGCTTGCTCATTATGAAACAGGGCCTAAGTGTAATCACAATTAACTGTCACACAGGGCATGATTTCCTCTGATCCGTGCTGACAGGTCACGATGTCAGTTCCAAATACAGTGAGATTTCCTAACGAAGGCAAGTGCACAGGTAGTGAGTGTTGAGTAACAGTGTTGTATCTTTGTTGTATGTGTAAGAGGAGCTGTGTCGTGGAACTGTGTGTACTGGGCATGTAGGAGATAGTAAAAACTTGGAATATTCAACCCATTTCTGTACTTTATAGCTAAGTATTTTTATTTTAATATACTATTATATATTAGTATTATTATATATTTTAATATTTTTATTCCCCACTTAAGACAGAGGCTTTCTTAGCAGCAGACTGGTTTTGAGAGGTGCTCTCCTTTCAGTGGGGTCTAAAGCAGGTGCATTTGTGCCTGCAGTAGGTATCTTGTAAAGGATGAACTCTGGGAAGATGCATGTTTCTGGACCTCTCAGAAAAGACATCCCAGCCTTTACAAGAGCTGGAATTGTACCAGAGCTACCTGTCTGCAAGATTAATTCTCAGCTCCACAGAGAGCCCTGCCTTGTAAATCTATACTGAATTAAGGACTGGTTCCTAAATTCCTCCGGTTCAGCAAGACTTTGGATCTAAATAAGGCTGTACATCAGGATTTTGGTGTTGGATAATCTAACTGACTGAAGAATCTTGTCATTTATGGCATTGTGCCAGCAACTGATCAAGTCAAAACCTTCAACCTTACATATATCTACCAAAAAAAACTCTTCTCCTCCTTTTTTTACTTTCCATGAAAGGATATTTACAATACAATAGTGTTTTCCCCAGTTCTTTCTGTCATTTTTCAGATGTCAAGATAGTTTTAACTATTTTCTGTAAGCCAATGAACCCTTTCTTGCCTTACTAGGAGCCTCAAATAAGAATTTCTAGATGATTTTTCTTCTAACGGTGCTTATTACATAATTATGCTTGCATTTCAGTGACCTTGCTGCAGCTTGGTGCATAGATGTGTTTTTGTCGTCTTTCTTTGCTAGATTCCCAGGTTGATGAATTAATTGTCTTTTGCAGAGCTGTGTTTAAATGATATCTGCAACTCTTGAGCAAAAAATACCTTCTGTAGTTTGGAAATGAGACTCAAAGCCAGAAAAAAGTGAATGCTACAATTTCCTTGTCTTCCAAAATGCAATTAGAAATTCATCTGAAACTCAGTCTTTGCTTGAAAGCTCCCCGAGAAATAGTTTCTTTTTCGTGTCCATGAATTTTAGGAATAATACTTTGACCAGACTTTAAGAGAGATGCTCTGGTTTAAAGTTGCCAGAGTATTTTTATTCCTTTCCATTCCACATGACAGAAGCAGCCACAATCACAGATCACTTGTAGTCATGCTAAAAAAAAAAAGCCTTCCTAAAGAATCTCCTCTGGATTTTAAACAAATTAGAGTCTGTTTTGTCATTTTGCTTTGGGTTTTATTAGGTGATTTCAAAGAAGGGATAGGAGTTCCATTCAGGGAATGCTGGCAAAATAGATGTAGCCAATAAACTTAGCAAGTCTTTGCAATTTTTTAAGATTATAATAATCCAAGTTTCACAGCTCCCAAATTTAAAAAATCTTGCTCTGTTTGATTTTTGTGTTTTCTGCTGGACTGATGTTTTAGTAAAAGGGGTTTGTGAAATGGGTTATGGTTATTCATCCAAAAACCCAAACATTCTCTTCATTTCTTTTTAAAGTGCTACAAAGATACTCATCTATAGAAGTCCATTAGTCCTGAAAATTCTGATATTAAATTCTAAAGATTAAACTTTTAAGAATATTTCATCCAGGTTTCTTGCCTGTGCTGAAACCAAGTCACGTGTGCTTAATATGCTTCTGGATTTCATAGCAAATGGTTTGCACAGCTCTTCTCTCAAACTTGGGAGCTTTTAGAACATCTGTTTTTCAACTTGACATGAGTTTTCTTTCATTTGGTGCTCAGGTGAAGTACCATGCAATAGCATTAATATTACAATTTACTAGAGCCCATTAAAACCAATTCATAATCGTGTATATATATATATAATATATATTTCTATTGCATATTAGGGGCTAGTTTCCTTTATAGCTCAATTTTCAAGCATCTTGAAGTACTGACAAAGCTAAATTACTTGCATGCTTTAAGTACAGAAACTTTCCAAACTTCAGATATATGTTTTAATTTATTTTCCTGATTACTTTGCCTTGATTGAGGAATGANTATAATATATATTTTAGAATATTTATATTTTATACTTTTATACTTTAAAATATACATTTGTCCACTTGAGTGGACAATGGCCTAGCCAGCAGACCCACTCTTGATTCTGTACCTGACCCAAACAGCCTTTCTCTGCAGTTATCCAATATATTTGTTTGCTTAGGGTTTGCTGATTTCTTTTAGTAGATTGATACAGAAAAATTAAAGGAGCTAAAGAAAAGAAAAATATCAGGGTTAAAACATACAGGTCTTACTTTCATCAACAGCCTGAAGAGTAAAAAAAAAACCAAACCAAGCATTCCAGCACAAAAAAAGTGCATGTTCATTTGCTGCTGCTGTGAACCTGCCCTTCAAGGCTGCATCAGATGTGATGCAGAATATACCAGATAGGGCCCTTGTGAGAATAAAGGAATTGAATATTGCAAAGTGCTGCAATGGGAGCCATATATAAATACTCAGATAAATACAGGTTTGATAAATGACCAGCAAAGGCACTGGAGGGAGGAATACAGGATGATGCAGTCAAGTTTTTTCATCTCTAGCTCTCATGACCCTCAGAGAAGACATGGCTTTCCAGAACTCTGCACCCGAGGCAAGGTATTTCAGTCATTTGATAAAAATTACCCCTTGGGACCTCTCAGATTGCAGGATAATAAACCATAGCTGTAGGTATTTGATGTGCTGATGGACAGGTGTCCATTGCAGAATGCAGAGAGTGATCACACTGCTCAGCTCTGCTGCCAGTGCTGATGTGTGCAAGGGTACTGAGAGAGCGTGGGGTGTGAACAAAGCTACACCTCAGAAAATGGCATTTTAGGTTCATATCCACATCTTCTTACTTAGTGCCTTCTTAAAGAGGATTTTTTTTTTCTATCTTCTACAGGATGTTTTGTCTTGCATCACTTTGCCTGACAGAAATATTACTTACACTAAAATCCTTAATGTGAGATGCCCTATAAAGAAGTTGTTTCATTTAATAACATTCATTGTATTAGTTCCCCCTAAAGTAATCACTTTGATGAGAACACACTCTGTGTTCCTTTATTTGATCTGGGAATAAAATTATCTTGTCTTTATTTCAGTATGTCCTCCTTCTTTTTTTCTGGAATAAATAAACATGAAGCTGTCACTGCAGAGCAGACACTGCCTCTCCCTACTAGAAACCTTCTGATTGCTGCATTGAGAGAAGTTTCCTGCACAGTGATGCTTTTAGAATATGCTTGAAGCACTGTTTGTCTTGTTTCCCATGTAGATACATGAATAATGAGAGAAATTTCATGCTGTCCCAGTAGACTGTGTGTCCTACCAAGTTTGCCACCCTCGTAGAACTGATCAGATTATCACGAAGCAATGATTTAATACAGGAGGTGCTAATTTAGCTGTAATTGTGATTATAGCAACCAAAGCCACCAGTTGTGAGATTTGAGCCCTTTGCTCTGGGTAAAACATCCTGCAGTCCTGTGTTCCATATAGTCTGTACTCAGCCTTAGGACACACAGAACTTCACCATTTCTTTCAATAGTAGTGTAGGCTGGAGTACAAGGCTGATAACTTATATTATTACACTATTATTACTACTATTAATAATAATAATAATGAGGAGAAGCAAACCACAAAATTATTCATGCCAAATCTTATCACCTCCTCCAGATGGTTGTGCTACTGCCTGCCACATCCACTGGGTAAATATTGGAGACCCTGGCCCAGAATGCAGGAAATTCCTGGCAGAACTAACCAAAAAAAACCCCACAAATTAAAAAGAAAAAATAAAATTTCCAAAAACCATGGAAGGAATTTATCTGTCACAGACAGATGATTGTTTATTCTAGAGTGTGGTGATACTGCTTTGAATCCCAGCTCAATATTGCAGCCACTTGTTTCTTTAACTGTGGACTTGCAAAAAAGCAGTAAACATGGATTGCTTCTTCTGTAGTTTGTGCACTTAGTGTGCTAAACATAAACAAAGTTTTATATGAGAAAAAATAGACATTCCTGGGTTTATTTACTCCAAAAAGAATCCATATAGTCATGAGATGTGAATGTTGGGTGCTTTTAATTCACTGGGGGCATCAGTAAGAAACACCAATTTGCATGGCTTCTGAAAGTCCAAACTGGTATTATGTCTGAGACACCACCAGGGTTTCAGGGCATGTATTTACATGAAATGTTCTCTTTTTTTGCAGGTTTCTCTGTAGTTTAGAAGACAGCAAACTCCTTTCTGTGATGTGTTGTGTTAGTGACTGCATAGTTCCAGGAGCTAATGAAGAGAGAGAAAATCACAGAGAACCCAGTGAGCATTTCAAATCAAATTGAAGTAAGTATTGTTCATTTGCTATTTAATCTGGTATCTAATCGAAGTAGGTGCTGTTCATTTAGTCTTTAATCTGGTAGCTATCTGATAAAAGCATATGAGAAACGAGTTGAGTGTGTCACTGCAAATTGCCAGTCAGTTGTAAGAAATCATCTTCCAAAGTGATGTATTTGTTTGGTGGTACCTGTGAAGATGCTAGCAACTCAACAGGAACAGAAATCTTGTCATCATTAGTCAAAGGACTGACACAAATAAATACACTCTGCTTTTTTCTTGCTGGAAGAACAGCACTGCTTTGTTCAAGTAACATCTGAGAGCTTAGTTAACAATAGAAGGTGTCCTTACAGAGAAAAGAGAAATGCAGATCCTAGACACCTTCAGTGAAGATGGAAACACATTTATCACCCCTGTACAGAGCACCCCAGGACAATTTCAAGACCTGGGAAAAACAAAGTGCCACAGCCTCTGCCACCTCTGTCTCCCCCCAGCTGTTGAGGAACACAGGGAAACTACAAGCTTAAAAATACATTTGCCCTGAGATCAGGCTTTTAATTTATTATAAAGAGAACATTTAATTTCATCTACCTCTAGCTGATTTTTGGCACTGTTGAGAGGATTGCTGTCAGGAAACAGTGAAGCACTTTTCTCAACCCACCTCAGACTGTGGTGGTGATTTCAGCTTGAATCTTTTATTGCCATAATTTAGAGACCTATGTGTCCATCCCCTTCTTCAACTGAAAAAAAAAAAAAGAGGTTTGTTGTTTTTTTGGCTCAGTAGGTTTCTTCAGTGCCTTAAGAGGCTTTCAGAGCCCTGTCCTGTGCACTGCCAGGAAGGGTGGACCCTCAGCTCTGAGATTTGGTGCCCAAGCCCCACACACTGCCACTGGAGTCCCACCCAAGTCAGCCTTTGACCCCACCAGCCCCCACTGGTGATGTGGAGCTGTATTTGCAATGCTCCTTGGTTGGGAATTCCTACCATCATGGCACCAGTTTAGAAAGCAATACCTTTGGAAGTGCTTTTACCCCATCATGCATCACACTGGGGATTACAGCATTTTAATGACTTTGGTAGCTAAATTGTACAATATCTATAATAGTGTGAAATCTAGCAGAATTTTTGGCCCCATTGAGGCCATACAAAATCTCCTACTGGCTTTTTTAGAGCCAGCAAAATCCATCCTAATTTTCCAGGTGTGACCAGCTTTAGCCACGGAAGGGGCTTATATTTTCCTCATACTCTTAACATATGAGGGAACTGAGACTTCTCATATACAAATGCCCTGAATTTTATTTCAGGAAGGATGTTATGACATGGAATACACTGTTTCTTCATGAAATGTGCACCTTTTAATAGCAGTTACTGAAAGGGTGATGTATACATCCCTATTTCTCCTGTCACCAAATCAAATGAAATTCACAGACCCGCTCTTAGCTACCGTGATACATGTTTTATGGTTAAGTAAGGCCTTGAAAATGAAAATATTCTGCCCTTCTCCTGAGGTATATAGATCCAAATTAAATGAGCAAGTTACATTAAGGCACCTGCAAACCTTGAAAAGGCTGTGTTGGCTTGTTCATTCTTCCTGCAGTTCATAAACTCACCCATGGAACATCTTCTAGACAGCAAGCCAAGGAAAGCAAACGTCACCCTGCCTTAGCTTCTTTTATATGTTTTCAGCCTTCTGAAATTGAGCCTATCTTCTGGAGATTAGACTATAAGAGATTGATAGATACATTAGGATCAGTTTGCACATGAAAAGGCAGTAATTGATCCCCAGCCACTCCATGAAACACCATTGAGTGTTTTGTGTAATTTCAGAAGTAAATCGGAACAACTAGTTGAAAAATACAAGGAGGTAAGAAAAGCTCACTTTCCTTCAGCTTTAAAAAAGAGATGTTGTGTTAGAAAAGGTGTTAACTGACAACATGTTTTAACTGACATGGTGAGAAATATGACCAAGCACCAGCTTCTTGTCCAGGGTGCAACTGCCTGTGCAGAGCCCGGAGAGATCCCCGCTGCTCTCTGCAGGATTTGGCTCGAGCTCCCCTGCAGGAATTAGTTCATGCCAGTGGAGTCACTAGGCCCTTGGGGATGCTGCTGCTGCTGCCACTGAGGTATTTCTTTTGATAAGAACTTGTTGGCTGGTGCAGATAGTGGAAGTCACAAGCACAGCTCCTGCGTGCAGAACTCCACAGCTTTCATCCTTCTCAGTCAGAGCCCTTCGCAAGGATGGGAACAGTAAGATCCATAAACTTGAGAGCCTGGCTGCCAAGCACTTCTACACCCTGATTGCCACTTGCCATGCTTCTGGGAGCTGCTTCTGTTCCAGCCTCCAGCAGGCAAAGCCAACCCCTTGGACAGTGGGGTGACAGAGGCAGAGGACAGCAGAGAATCACAGGATTTTTCTGACTCAGAACAGAACCAATAAAATGCACTTCTTATGAAGGAGACTCCCTCACTGCTCACAATTTCTGGTGGTTGCTCACACCATGATATCATTCAACAATCCTTTCTCTAGATTGGCTCCTATGCAACTCCTGGCTAACAACCCAGGACCATCTGAGGCCCTCTTTGAGGGCCTCCAAAATTGTCACCAGATTTCCCTGTTCTTACTTTCAAATCTGGTAGAAAATAGGAGGGAAGCACAACTCTCTATTCTCACCACTTTGAAGGAGAAGAGGGCAGACTGGGCAGTGACCACATGTCATTAGTCAAAGAAAAAATGAGGTTATTCTCCTTCTCTTGACAGATTCTGGCACTTGAAGAAAACTGCAATGAATATAAGACTGAAGGGACCTTTGATAATGACACGGCACTTTCTCATCATGTGCACTCTTTTATCAGCACTTATAGGCATGTGAGCACAGGGTGAAGCCCTGTAGAATTGGCTGCTTTTCACATTTAAAAGAATTGTTTTCTCACTTATTTCCTGTTGTCTTTAACATCAGGCCCAACCACATCCAGAACCAAGATAATAGCTGTCTTGCTACCTCTGCCAGCTCTCTTTACATTCCCTTTTCTACATTTTAAACAAGCTTGGAGATCTACTTATTCCCCTTCTGATACATAACTTAAGCAAAACTTGACTTGAGGCCAACAATATCTAAAAAAGGAGACAGAAAGCTCGGGCAGAATAGGAAACAGGTAATTCTGCTGCTGTTGCAAGTGCTGGAACATAGACAGCATTTTCTAATAACTTTCTCCAGCTGCCAGTTACTTGTTCAAAATGAAACACATATACAATAAGGGGAAGAAGGCTGATGTGTTTCTAAGTTAAAAGAAACGTTGTCAAACATCTGTGTGCCATCTGGTAGCTTTAACCAAAATTTTTCCCTTCTCCTGACTGTTGCTTGCCTTGCTAGGCATCCACTGGTTGCCACCTCCATGCAGCAGCAGCTGCATTTCGCTGGGCTTGCCCCTACAGCACGATGCCAGAATCTGTAGTCTTCTTTTTCACCATTCCAGGGAGGTGTCAGAAGTGCCCGAGACCCCAGTTTGGAGCAGCAGAGCCCACCGGCCCAGCCGAAGAGGAAAGTTAGTGTTGGAGAGCTGAGCTGACAGCAGCAGACATCAAAGGCAGTGAATCTCAGAGCCCCAGCTCCCTCTCCTGGCAGAGCACTGCAGTGGTGAGTGAAGCGGGGGCTGTGCGGGGGGCACCCCCCGGCACAAACGAGCCTGCCCTGCGAGCTGCAGCTCTGCACTGGGAGGTGCTGAGGAGCTGTGACCCCGGCGAGCGGTGGCTTCTCTCCGCATGGAGCCCAATGGGAGCGATGCAGACGCAGCTCTTCCTCCAGATTAATGCGGGATTAGCCAAGGCAAAAGCTATTCTGGTGAAGAACATCTGTGACATAGCTTTAGCTGCATAAAAAATATGTACTTGAGCACAGCTAAAACTTCACTGCTGCACATTATCTGCAGTCCTGAAGGTTGGGGGTAGTGCCATTTAGTCTCTAATACTTTGATAGCAGGCTGAATGATGTGAGACTGAGCTGATTCCTCTGCAGTACAACAGCCTTCTTCAGTTTGCTGTTCTTTCAACACCAAGCCCCAGAGTGCTTCCCAAGACTGGAACTTACTCCTTGAGAAACACACGTTTGTCTGGCTAGGTATGAACCTGTCACTGCAGCAGGTAATGTACTGTACAATACAGAGGCTCTCATTAGTAGCCCCCAGCCCTTCAGAAGCATTTCTATGTATAAAGGCACAGCTTATCAACCCTACATCCCAGGAAGCATCCACAGCATCCCTGCTTGGTGAAGCACCCACTGGCACAAGGGTGTACCATCTGTGGCAATACCAGAGGTGGAAGCATAACACCTGCTGTCGTGGCCCAAGGCTGAGCCAGAGTCCCTCTTGGCCAGCAAGAGCTGGCTCTTAAAGCACTGAAAGACAGTCAGAGCTCACCCTGAGCACACAAGCCACTGAGAGAAGCCTGACCAGCAAGTGCCCTGCTGGCAGAGCCCCACACCACCAGCCTGGCACAGTGGGAGCCCAGCTTGGCACTGCTGCTTTGTGTAGAGCTCCGTGCACTTTGGCCCTCTCAGCCACTGGCACTTAGCAGCTAGGGTTGGTATGTCAACAGTTTAGTTCTGTAGTGGTTTCATTCAATTATTCTGTGTTTTCATGCCAAGGGTGGCTGAAGTCAACTGAAAGCCTCCCTAGTAAGTAGGTGGGATCAGGCTGCTGGGAATGGGGCCTGTTAGCATCAGACCTTCTCCATTCCTGCCGTTTCTGTGGAGGAAGTAGAAATGGGGTTGCTTGTACAAGTCAAACAACAGCTCTCTTAGCTGTCTTGCTGGTATTATTGAGAGGTTTATTTGAAGGCTTTTTCAACTTTTGGCAATGAGTTTATAGCTCTTGTTTGCAAGCAGCAGGAGGCAGTTTACTTGTGGCTGTGTTTTCTCCTAGGTTTCTCACCAGGGCAGTTTTCCCAAGGCAGTGGTCTCTTTGCAGATCAGAGATTTGCTTCAGGAGGCCCCTTCAATCTCCAGCACCAACTCCAGCTCCTCCTTCAATGGTAAGGCCTTAAGTATGTTCTTGCAGCAAAGCTGAAGCTGCACAGAAGGCATTTAGACAGGCAGAGGCTGTGGCTCATAAAACCTCTCATTATAAGTCAACCATCCCAGTTGTCAGAGACTCTATATATTAGTCAGAATTAAATTATAGTTTCTTCTTCAGGGAGAGAGAAGGAGATATTGAAGAAGAGAAAGACAAAGAGTAAAGTATTTTTCTGGGTAATGCAAAGATCTCTGAACTTCACTGCAGGGTTTTACCAGCATGCTCCTAGATATCATGTTAGGTACCATAAACTATTTATCTTTGCATTGCTATAATGCAAAATTCCTTAAAGAAACCAAGGTCCCTCTCCTGCAAACGCTCACACGTTTCCTTAGCCAGTCTCACTGCTGCACTTATCATCAGGCTGCAGTTCTGTGCTGTCCTGCAAAGTGTTAGCTTATTAGTTGCTTAAAGATGACTTCATTTAAAGATACTGTAAGAAAAACATAAGACTCTTAATGACCTGAAACACAGTGATTTCATTTGCTTCCTTTACCTTTCTTCAGCATTCTGTCCCTAGTACTTATTATATCCCAGTGATAAAACTGAAGCTCAATATCAATGTCCTATGTTCTGGAATGAGTCTCAGAAGCAACCATTAAGTGTTGGTTCTTACTCTCAGCTTGCATAGCATTACTACTGTAAACTGATTTTATCTTGTTATGGTTGTTCAAACTGAGGGTATATATTTAGACAGCTGAATATGCTTATGATTTTTTGTCATGATGTTATCTTTTAGTGCTATACTTACTTTTCTCAGCTTGTACATTCTTAAAGTGTAGAAAGAATATTTAGATAATGGAAGTTCTGCTTCCCCACAGTTAAGGACTTGGCCCCTTGTTTGGCAGTCTGTTCTGCTGCAAGAAGGGGATGTTACACTGAATGCACTTGTCATTTTTATGTATTTAATTTCACTTGCCCTCCAACTAGAGCAGTCAGGCAGTTTGGAATTTGAGAAACAGTTTGTGGTCTCAGGCAGAGAAAGGGAAGATGAGCCAGTAAGGACAAGTTTCCAACAGGGAATTGCTCTGGATAAAGCAGTGGTGTCTGTCCTGACCAGCAGCAATCCCAGGCTGAGTTCCTCCTCTGAACCTGCAAGTCTTCCTTTCCTGAATCAACACGCCCAGCACAGAGCTTGCTCTCTCCACCACTCCTGCCATTACTCATTTGAGAAGCCCTGGTCACATCGCTGGCTGCACATGTGGTTTATGTCAGGACACGAGGTGGCTGGTACCTGTTTTGTAGCCATGAAAAAACTGTAACTGGGTATTAATTAGTATACAAATATTTTCAGTGGAAAGAAAAAAAAAAAGGAAAAAAAATAGAATTAACTATAACAAACACTTTTTTCTAAGTAGAATCTTTCAGTATTTCCCATGGGATTCAGCTGAATGAGGGAAAATTAAAAAAAAAAGCAAGAGGAGAAACTGCTTGCAACACAGAACAAACCTTGAGTGCCAAGAACATGCCTCAGATTTTTTTAAAGATGCCTGCCTCTTATCTCAGCCCTGATTCATCACAGTTTACTCCCAGAATTATTCAGAATTCAAGGACCTTTCTCCTAGGGGGTTAATGGGTTACACTCAGCACTGAAACCCATGACACAGATAGCTGCTTAATGATTTGGTCCAGGTTGGTTTTAGTGGTTAATGGAAATAAAAATAGCAACAGCAACAATTACATTGTTTTATGTTTCATAGGTGAAATGATTTTTTTCTTTCAACTGCATATTCCAGGACCATGCACAGGGAGGAGCATATAAAGGAGGGGTTGTGCTGCTTGTGACACAAAAGATTAACCTGCCCGTGACTGAAGGGGAGGAAAAGGAAAACACTGCCATAAAAGTGACAGTAGAGGTGAAGAATTGTGGTGAATGTGTAATGCACCACTGAAAAGATGCAGGAGAAAACATACCAAACTAAAAGTCTTCTCTCTCCTGCTGTTCCAAAGCAGGAATTAATTTGAAGGGCAGAAGCTGCTCTTCTCCTTGGCTCACATCACTTGTGCTGCTGAAGTGATAGGATTCCCATCATTGCTATCTTTGTTCCAAAAAAAAAATGTGGTGGTGCTTTTCCAGCCTGAATTTTGTTCCAGCAGCCATTGTGGCTGGTACCAATCAGGAGCTAAGGGCACTTACTGCAGCTAGGCTGGGAGCAAACACAGTAAATCTTGCGCTTCAAATGCACCAGCCACACAAGATGTCAAAGCATATTAGAAACACAGGAGCACCTAGAGGTATTAACCAGTGCTCCTGCTACAAGGAATTTGTGTGTCACTAGCCAAAGATTAAGTGCAAAACCAATCCTGCCACTCTGATAGCAGACAAAACCAATTTAGAATCAATGGGTCTAAATGTAGGGTTTCTGCAGAGGGTCAAACTTAGCATTTAACTAATTGAGCCTTATTTTGCAAGCATGCTGTGTCAGTAGGGTGGAAATAAGCAGGCCAGAGAAATAAAGAGGATCATTTTAAGTCCAAATCATCACCAAATGCAACACTGCTGTGTAAAAGAGATACTAAATTAGGGTAATCATCCCCAAGCCCCATCAGCTTCCTATCTTGTGGCCACCATGGGGATGAGCTCCAGACAGGGCTCTCCAGGCTGGAGGAGGCTGTAAAGCCCTGGACAAACAGGTATCTGAGCTTGGATAAGGGTTAAAGCAAAACAGGCTAAGTGACTTCTTCAGTTGATAACTCTTAGCAGTCCTGGTCTCTTTTGTTCACTCTCTTTGTTATTTTATCATATCACTGAATAAAGAGTGAGGGGAAGGGAAAAAAAATGCTAGAATATCCATAGACTTGGTTTTGTCTCTTTCTTTAAACATTTGGAACAAAGTTGGTTATTTCTTTACATTTTTTTCAAACCATAGAAAGAAATTTGGATTGTGTACTTAGCTTTTTTTTTCACGGTGGTGTTTCATGCCACTCACTGGTCAGATGAAGGTTTATATGTGGGTTAATTTGGACTAAAAGGACAGAGGTGTGTTCTTTGTGGAATTAACAGAAAGGCTGCATTGTCAGTGTTCTGTTGAAGGAGAGCTAGAGTGTGATCATTTTGTGTGTGTCAGAGAAGATGAAGGGTTACTGCCTGCATGCCACTAGAATGAAAGGATTGTTCTGCAAGTGACACTAGAGGAAAGGGAGTTTTGTGCTTGTGTCACAGAAGGAAAAGGATTACTGTGCAAATGATGCTCAAGGAAAAGGATTAGATTGCCTGTGACGTGGAGGAGAGAGGTCACTGTCCACACGTCCCAGAAGGAGCAGGGTGCTGTGGCATGGAGCAGTAAGGATTCTCTGCAAGTCAGAAGGAAAATGAAAAGGTCAAGAGGGACTACAAGTGTGGGTGGAAGACAAGGTTTCTTATGGGCAAAAATAAGTCAAGAAAGGATGAAATGACTGTATTGCAACATAAAGGAGCACAGCTTATTCTAGAACCAAGCACCTGAATTTTTTCATGCAGAAGAGTGCTGTCCCCTCATTAGTGTACAGGAACACATCATTTTCACAAATACCTTGAGGGGTAATAATGGTATCTCAGGGATACTTTGGCATCCTGACCTCACCTCCCCTGCAGACAAGGAGTTGGCTCCCTCTTAGATTAGTGTCTTTTAAAAATGTTCCTTATCTTTCCAATGAAAAGTAGGTGCCTCACAAGCCACCATATCCTCCTCTGGAAATAATATTATTCCCAGACTAGACCACAGGTGAGACTGGGTGCAACACTGCAAGTCTGCTGGGAATTAGAAATCCCAGTTTCCCAGCTCAAAAATAAATGCTTCTTAGCTACATGTGAATAAAGAAGCAATGCAAATTTAGGTGGCAGATTTTTGTTATTGTTTCCTTAAAAAAGCAAACAAACACCCAGCTCCATAAGAAAAGTATATATGAAACAAAAGGCTTTCTCTTTCCTTGTGACACCAGGGAGAAGTGTTTCAGATGTTCTCTTTTTGCAAGCAGTAATTTCCATTTCCACATTACAGCAGCCACCAAAGCCCCACTTTGGCTTTCAAGGCTTTTATAGGTAACAGTGTTGCTTGGACCACAAGAAAGGAGGAGCAACACAGGAATTATTTCCACCTTTATTATGACCATTTCTGGTTCAAGACTTCCCAGTTATTTGGGGATTTGTTTGTTTTCACACCATGATTCTGACATCCAGTTAATCATAACATGTCACTTTCAAACGCAGGGCAACACTTTGTACCAGGAACTGCATTTCAGAGAAGGTGAAGCTGAGGTCAAATGCATTCCTGCTAATTGTACCCATTGCAGGAGAGTTATTCCACGATTGAATTTGCTCTCTGATGTTAAAGGATGTAGCTGCTAATTGGTTTTAAGGAGGACCCAGAAAAATGACTGGAGGCTGGACAGTAACTCCCTGCCCAAGCCCAACAGGCACACACCAGATAAGCCCTGCTGATCTTCTGCAGGAGTGTGGGAGGCAAGGGGGTTGTGCAGCTCAAACTGCACGAAGGCTTGGAGGGGGATACACAAACAGCCAGGGCTGAAAAATGGGTTTCTGGATGTCAAATCATCTTATACTGGTGGTACTGACTGTGTAGGAGGAGAATCTACTACATTGACTTCAAAGCTGCCACCTGTGCAGCCAGTGGCCATTGGATCCTTTCTGTGGTGTTTGACACTGTCCTCAGGCTGCACAAAGCCTACCTCTACAATTACCGTTATCAGCCATTAGATAGGTTTCCTTCTTCAGACTTTTTCTTATCATTTTCCTGTTTATCAAAGCTGTAAGATTCTTTGTGACTTGGTCTAGGTGATCCTGCTGTGGCAGGGGGGGTGGACCCGATGATCTTCTAGGTCCCTTCCAACCCCTGACACTCTGTGATTCTGTGAACCTCTCTTTGAGTTGAAAAACTCATGATTAGGGAAAGGAGAGCTGCACAAGGTCTAGTTTGTGCAGAATATCACAGAGCAATACTGGCTTACCAATGTGCAATGTGACAAGCAGAACCAAACTCTGCCTTTCCACTAGAATTTACTATTTGATGTATCAGAGGAAGCCTCAATTCATGGTCATGTTATAGTTATTTCTTTTTTTTTTCCACTTTCTCCAGAAGCCCTTTCTCTCCAAACCTTTCCTACTCAGAGTTACAAGTTCTAAAATTTCCTGGGAATGGTATCTTGATTTGTAAATAGTTCTGTTGATTCCTTGGTTTTCAGAGTTCTTACTAGTGGCCACCATAGTAGATGGAGAAAGCTGCAGTCTGTCTTTGTTTTAATACTCCCACCCAACTTGGTGCTGTCTGCAAACT
>VYZU01049223.1:0-10686 GCA_013401355.1 Ceyx cyanopectus
GTGAATCTGTGAATCTGTGAGTCCTGAGGAGAAATATGCCCCAATGTTTTTAACCTTGGGGTTAATTCACATACTATAGTTTCATCTGGGAAACACAAAATTCTTGGTTATTCCAAGGCTTGTGAAAATTTACCAGACTATTAAGACATTAGACCTTCAGCCTTTACTTGAACTGAATAACACTTTGGGGGATGACTAGTATTGCTGAATCCTATGACCCAGATGTTTAGGCGTTTGTTTCCTGTTGATTGCAGGGCTGAATGGCAGCTATGAACCTTTTATCCATCTGGGTTAAGTTTAGGGACGGGACATTCCACAGCATTTCTGAGGGATGTAGGACCAGAGCCAGACTAGAAACAAAAGGATACTAGCGTCATTAATGATAGCTTAAAGCGTTGATTAGAACTAACAGCTTTTATATATTAGAAATTGTGAAATATCACCAAGGGGGCAAAATGTTTGCAAAACACTAAAAACTATTTAGAAGAAATAAAGTATGTGCTAACTCTAGAGAGCTTGTTTTGTCTTGTTACCTTTGACATGATCGGGTTGTCATAGTTTTTATGGGACTGCAATAACTCCTAGAGATCTTATTTTTCTACCTCTTATGTATGTTCTTGAAAAGAGAGGTTCTTGAATATTAATCTTGTTAATGAAACATTCTAANAAGTCATCACCAAATGCGAATGTATCCACCACTCTTCTATACAGATACGTATAGCCAATATGCACAGTGGTTCAGAAACCAGTGAAACGAAATAAACAGTAACGGCAGGTCAATTGGATGACAACTGAGTTTCACACAACTTGGTGTACAGTGAGTTTTAATACAATCAAATGCAAGTTCATACATATAATAACAAATAATACAGGTAAAAAAATGGGATTCATTTCACCTAGCTTCAGATGCCTTAAATGCATCTGTTAACATCTCAGTTCATCATGCTAGATCCCCTATCTACTATCTAAAGTCGATAGAAATAGCCACCTCTGTGTTGCAATTCAGCAAGCCTAAACTAGATGTCTAAATTCTATCAATCACTACTAAAGGTGTTTATTGACTTTCACTGATTATAAAGTGAGTCCAGATGCCTAGAAATAGAATTATGGGTAGATCCTCTCTACACTTCAGGAAACCAATGTTCTCTTTACTGATGATCACAGTAATCTAGCATACAAGTACACAGAGAGTGGGTTCGGAGTGGCTTTAGTTATTGACATTTCATAGATGCTGTGAGATCCTGGTCCCTTTGGTAAAAAATTATTATTAGTAGAAGTATTAATATTTGTATAACTTGTTTTAAACTTAGTGAGGAAGTTCCTAAGATAGGAACATTGTTTTGTTTGTCTTTTTGTAAGTTCCCTAAGTTTGACTTTCAAGTTGTGAACATCTTAAGAGGAGATTTGGGTTTTGTAGACATGAAAGCAAATCTAAATTTCCTGTGTGGAAAGCAGAAGGCTAGATGATGTGATGAGATAGATGTTAATAGGATCTCAGCTGAATGTTAAGACTGTTCTTACTCTGCATCAAAGATTTAGGAGTTTGGGGAATAATTGTTATCATCCACTTGTAAAGTACTACCAGATGTCTCTTTCTCTCAGGCTTTGGACAAGTGTACATCTCAGACACCTATGTTTTTCATACTGGGTTTGTGAGTCCTGTACAGGCCATTTGTTCTAATTTTTCAATATTTTGTAGCAGTTAATCTAATAGTTCATACTTCTGTAGAATTCCTGTTAAGAATTCCTGTAGGTATGTGGTATCTGAATAATGATTAAAGGATTTGGTATGCAGACGAGAGGGCGTACTCATCATACTGATGAGCTGCTACTTGTGGTAGATTTTCCTGAGTTGCTGCTAATGGTACTTGCTGTTCTTTCATCCTTAAGCACACAGCATTAGATTTTGCCTTTACATAACAGTCTTGACTTTGACAAGCAGATAATCTGGAACCTCTTTTTTAACTCTCTGTTCTTTGCTGAAGCCTTGTGAGGCGCCCTGGTGTGGTGTCCTTGCTCTGGTTCTTCTTACAATGCTCTGAATTCTTCTCACATCTTTAGGCTTCAAAGAGAAGTACATGGTCTACTTTCGTCTGCTAGATACTGCTCTGTTTCTTAAGTGTTTTTTTCTGCTCATTCCTCTGATATTTCTGTTTGCTTTTCTGTAGTGGAGAGAGACCTACAGGTTTATGAACTGCAAGAATATTTAGTCCATACATATACTTCACTTACCTCAGATTTGCAGGACTGTTTCTTCTGGGATTAATTAGATCCTTTGCACTTTGGAGAAGCTGTTTGCAGATCATAGTAATCAGGACAAGATCAATTAAATTAATGCTCAAATAAAATTGCTGGTATTTATTCTGTATTATTATTTGGAAGGCCAAAAATAAGTTCCCATTGTTATAAAACCTTGCTCTGTTAATATGGGTGATGGAAAAAGTCGGGTTATTTTTTCACATTGCCTAATTGAATGTCAGAACTGTTTAGAACTGCTAGCAGCAGCTGCCAGAAAAAGCCATTTGTTGAACACAATAGTAAATTTTATTGAGTCTGCAAAATCAGAAGCTACACTATGTAAAAAGACTCTTGAAAAAACATAGAAACGATGATAAAAATCCCATACCATCATTGTGTCAGGTAGGAGGCCTGTCTGATGGACAGCAATTGTAAGAAATGTTATGGCACTGGTCCAAATGAAAGATGCAAACCTTGTGACTTTAAGTCCATATGCCTTGGACTTCAGACCAGCATCCAAACTTTGCAGCCTCAGATCAGCCTGAATGTTAATAATATGGGAAATCTGACTCATGGTGATCTGAGTTTCCAAAGGAATGTTTGGAATGAAACCTGTATTTATTTAAGGATATATTTCTTGGCAGNATAAAGCAGGGAAGGAAGTTCACTTCTTGGCTGGGATTGACTAGAGAAGCAGTATTACATATTTATGAAAATCATAAAAAGTCATCACCAAATGCGAATGTATCCACCACTCTTCTATACAGATACGTATAGCCAATATGCACAGTGGTTCAGAAACCAGTGAAACGAAATAAACAGTAACGGCAGGTCAATTGGATGACAACTGAGTTTCACACAACTTGGTGTACAGTGAGTTTTAATACAATCAAATGCAAGTTCATACATATAATAACAAATAATACAGGTAAAAAAATGGGATTCATTTCACCTAGCTTCAGATGCCTTAAATGCATCTGTTAACATCTCAGTTCATCATGCTAGATCCCCTATCTACTATCTAAAGTCGATAGAAATAGCCACCTCTGTGTTGCAATTCAGCAAGCCTAAACTAGATGTCTAAATTCTATCAATCACTACTAAAGGTGTTTATTGACTTTCACTGATTATAAAGTGAGTCCAGATGCCTAGAAATAGAATTATGGGTAGATCCTCTCTACACTTCAGGAAACCAATGTTCTCTTTACTGATGATCACAGTAATCTAGCATACAAGTACACAGAGAGTGGGTTCGGAGTGGCTTTAGTTATTGACATTTCATAGATGCTGTGAGATCCTGGTCCCTTTGGTAAAAAATTATTATTAGTAGAAGTATTAATATTTGTATAACTTGTTTTAAACTTAGTGAGGAAGTTCCTAAGATAGGAACATTGTTTTGTTTGTCTTTTTGTAAGTTCCCTAAGTTTGACTTTCAAGTTGTGAACATCTTAAGAGGAGATTTGGGTTTTGTAGACATGAAAGCAAATCTAAATTTCCTGTGTGGAAAGCAGAAGGCTAGATGATGTGATGAGATAGATGTTAATAGGATCTCAGCTGAATGTTAAGACTGTTCTTACTCTGCATCAAAGATTTAGGAGTTTGGGGAATAATTGTTATCATCCACTTGTAAAGTACTACCAGATGTCTCTTTCTCTCAGGCTTTGGACAAGTGTACATCTCAGACACCTATGTTTTTCATACTGGGTTTGTGAGTCCTGTACAGGCCATTTGTTCTAATTTTTCAATATTTTGTAGCAGTTAATCTAATAGTTCATACTTCTGTAGAATTCCTGTTAAGAATTCCTGTAGGTATGTGGTATCTGAATAATGATTAAAGGATTTGGTATGCAGACGAGAGGGCGTACTCATCATACTGATGAGCTGCTACTTGTGGTAGATTTTCCTGAGTTGCTGCTAATGGTACTTGCTGTTCTTTCATCCTTAAGCACACAGCATTAGATTTTGCCTTTACATAACAGTCTTGACTTTGACAAGCAGATAATCTGGAACCTCTTTTTTAACTCTCTGTTCTTTGCTGAAGCCTTGTGAGGCGCCCTGGTGTGGTGTCCTTGCTCTGGTTCTTCTTACAATGCTCTGAATTCTTCTCACATCTTTAGGCTTCAAAGAGAAGTACATGGTCTACTTTCGTCTGCTAGATACTGCTCTGTTTCTTAAGTGTTTTTTTCTGCTCATTCCTCTGATATTTCTGTTTGCTTTTCTGTAGTGGAGAGAGACCTACAGGTTTATGAACTGCAAGAATATTTAGTCCATACATATACTTCACTTACCTCAGATTTGCAGGACTGTTTCTTCTGGGATTAATTAGATCCTTTGCACTTTGGAGAAGCTGTTTGCAGATCATAGTAATCAGGACAAGATCAATTAAATTAATGCTCAAATAAAATTGCTGGTATTTATTCTGTATTATTATTTGGAAGGCCAAAAATAAGTTCCCATTGTTATAAAACCTTGCTCTGTTAATATGGGTGATGGAAAAAGTCGGGTTATTTTTTCACATTGCCTAATTGAATGTCAGAACTGTTTAGAACTGCTAGCAGCAGCTGCCAGAAAAAGCCATTTGTTGAACACAATAGTAAATTTTATTGAGTCTGCAAAATCAGAAGCTACACTATGTAAAAAGACTCTTGAAAAAACATAGAAACGATGATAAAAATCCCATACCATCATTGTGTCAGGTAGGAGGCCTGTCTGATGGACAGCAATTGTAAGAAATGTTATGGCACTGGTCCAAATGAAAGATGCAAACCTTGTGACTTTAAGTCCATATGCCTTGGACTTCAGACCAGCATCCAAACTTTGCAGCCTCAGATCAGCCTGAATGTTAATAATATGGGAAATCTGACTCATGGTGATCTGAGTTTCCAAAGGAATGTTTGGAATGAAACCTGTATTTATTTAAGGATATATTTCTTGGCAGCATTAGATGGATATTACCACAGATTATCACCTTTCAAGCTAATTTCTACATTGAAAAAGAGAAATTTTAGGTCAGATATCAAACAGAACTTAAGAAAAATCATGTTAAATTCATTATTCATTTTTTAATGTTAAATTCATCATTCATTAATTTTTAAATTAATATCTGTTAAATATTCACAAAGTTGTATCTTCTAGAATATTATAGAAAAACCCTTGCTAGGAGACTTTTATTTGTTTGGAAACCTTTTAACAATTTAGTGCTAGATCACACCTCTGTGAGCAGCACAGATTGTACTTGCAGTATAGGAGACTGTGTTGCAGAAAGCAGCAGCCTGGAAAAAGACTTAGCTGATTAAGGAGCAGTCAGTCTGATATTATGGTTTAGGGAGTAACATGCATAGGGAAACTACAACTGAAGAGGAAAACATATCTGGTATTGCTACTCTGTAGTTAAGCAGCAAGGAACGGGGAGTCCAAGGTGCATTTTGTGGAAAAGAACAACAAGATGCAAGCAGTCAAGGTCTCTGTGAATAACCCAGAATTATTCCAATAAGGTTTTTTTTTAAAGTGAGAATTGAAATAAACTCATCCTATTTAACCTATCCAAGAGAAACTTTAGGGCAACTTGATAATAGACTTTTAAGTGTTCCAATTGGGTCAAGTCAGATCAGAGTGACACTATTCAATCCATTCTTAGCAGTGAGGAGAAGACAGTATTGGAAGGGGTAATGCCAGGGTATCTTTGGAAAATTCGGAGATCTGCATTATTTCAGGACTGTGTCAAAAAAGCATTTTCTGGCCTTACAATAGGTGCATATAGCCTCCTTCCCCTTATTTCAATTAACAGATTTGCGGCTGATCTTTCTAAAGAAAAATTCTTTGGATTCTGTTTTTCAAATCCAGTAGCACTGTGCTGAAATTAAGTCATCATTACATTTAGACATCGGTACTTTCTGCCTTTTAGATACTGAGGCTTTCATCTTGGTTTCATGAAAAGCTTGCCAACATAAAGATACATAGGAATAAAATCTGAGTAAAATATTCCATGCTGAATAAGCATGTTTGCACATAGTGTAACTCAATAATAACTGCTCTCAATAGCTTTATCTGCAGACACATCTGGAGAACTTTTTACTATAATTTAATAGTGTGAAGAAGTAACTGCAAACCTATATTTTAGGTATATATTCATATTTTGTAAAGGGCTCTTCTGTCAGTGTAGACTATCTGTAACATCTCTTCCTGATCCTTCGTAGAATTTTCAGTCTATGCCAGGTTCCACAGTGCCAGTAAAAATGTTAGCGTTGAACTGGTGCTGGGGAATCAGTCCCACATGGTTCTGACCTGCCACTTGAGACAGTGTCCAGTTGTACTTTCGTAGACCTAACTATGATGAGAGGCTGAGTATTGAGCTATAGCAGAGTATTGATTTCTAGAAAATAGAAGATAAGTTAGAAGATGAGAAGTGAATTTGAATGCTTTTCTTATAGCAACCTGACAGTAGAGTGTTGTTTACAAGCAGTTTGGCCCAAAACGTATTTTGATTGTGATAGAAATCGTAAATTTTTAAAGAAAACTTTTTTTTTCTTATTTGCTACTAACATTTTGCATCTTTTGAACTAATTATATTTGTAACTATGATAAAAGAATGAGGAATTTAAGGAAAACTTCAACACTGATACTTAAAATCCTGTGTGTCATCAATACTGAAATAAGGTCAAGTCAAGGTTATCTTCTTTACTTTCCAGAGAATCAGGATTTCCCATTTTATTTGTCTTATGAAGAACATTTCCAACTACCTACTTCAGCATCTTACTGTAATCTATATAATCACTTAAAGAGGAACAGGGAATTTGTTTTTCTTCCCATGTCCTTACAAACAAATTAGCAGGATCTTATGATGTTCACAAATCAGGATTTCCCTACAAGGTTTTTTTGTGAAAAGCTAATACAAGCCATTCCATCCCAGGACTAAAAGGCAGAATAACTTTCTCATTAATCAACCTTCTCTTAATCTTAATAATGCTTTTCATCTCTCAAGTACTGTACTAGAAATGAAGGATTTTATTTATTAGTTAGGTATTTAACTACTTGTTAAGGGAGTACTGATAGCAATCATACAATCATAAGTACAAATGTTTTCAAGTTAAATAAAAACATCCAAACAACCAACAAAACAGGAGGAAAAAACAACAAACAAAGAAAAACAACTAAATGCTTAAAATAGTGTCCACAATTTTAGTAGACCCTTATTTTTACTTCTTGTACAGTAATTAGATCATAGATTCATAGAATGATTTGGCTGTAAGAGACCTTCAAGATCCTCAAGTCCAGCCATTAACCCTACACCACCAGTGTCTCTAAACAATGTCCCCCAGCACCACATCTACACGATTATTAAATACCTCCAGGGATGGGGACTCAACCACCTCCCTGGGCAGCCCATTCCAATGCCTAACCACCCTCTCTGTAAAGAAATTCCTCCTGATATCTAACCTAAATTTCCCTTGGCGCAACTTGAAGCCATTACCCCTCATCCTGTCATCTTTAACTAGGGCAAAGAGGTCGACCCCCACCTCCCTGTAACTTCCCTTCAGGTAGTTGTAGAGAGCAATAAGGTCCCCCCTGAGCCTCCTCTTCACCTGACTAAACAATCCCAGCTCCTTCAGCCTCTCCTCATAGGAGAAACTCTCCAGACCCTTCACCAGCTTTGTTGCCCTTCTCTGAACCTGTTCCAGTATCTCAACATCCTTCCTGTAATGAGGGGACCAAAACTGGACACAGTACTCAAGGTGAGGCCTCACCAATGCCGAGTATAGGGGTACAATCACCTCCCTGCTCCTGCTAGCCACACTGTTCTTGATACATGTCAGAATGCTGTTGGCCTTCTTGGCTGCTTGGGCACACTGCTGGCTCATATCCAGTCGGCCGTCCACCAGCATCCCCAAGTCCTTCTCCGAAGTGCAGCTTTCCAGCCACTTCTCCCCAAGTCTGTAACACTGCAGGGGGTTGTTACGACCAAAATGCAGGACCCTGCACTTGGTCTTGTTGAACCTCAGTGCAGTTAGTTTCAGCCCATCACTCCAGCCTTGCTAGATCCTTCTGCAGAGCATCCTGACCCTCAGGCAGATCGACACACCCACCCAATTTAGTGTCATCTGCAAACTTGCTAAGCATGCACTCCATCCCCTCATCAAGGTCATTGATAAAGATGTTGAAGAGTACTGGTCCTAACACTGAGCCCTGGGGAACACTAATAGTGGCTGGCCACCAACTGGATCCAGCTCCATTCACCACCACTCGCTGGGCTCGGCCATCCAGCCAGTTCTGGATCCAGTGAAGCGCACATGCATCCAAGCCATAGGCTGCCAATTTCTGCAGGAGAATGTTATGGGAAACAGTATCAAAGGCTTTGCTTAAATCAAGATAGACAACATCCACAGCTCTTCCCTCATCTACTAGGTGGGTCATTTTATCATAGAATGAGATCAGGTTTGTCAGACAATACCTGCCCTTTATAAATATATCATGTTGATAAATGCCTTGGTACCTTTGAAGAAAAATAGACCATCTGTATGTGGTAATTTTGCCTGACCTCCTAGGTATATCACATCTGAAAAAGTAACAGGACAATAGTTTTTACGTAATAATTTCTGTTATACTTTCCTGGATCATTCGGTGACTTTTGTTATGTCTATATTATTAAGTAATGTGAGCAAATAGGATATATAGAAGTAAAAATTTATGTTTAGTGCCTGACATCTGCAACATATGCATTTCAGAGGTTTTATATTAGGTCTAAACTGGTCCCATGACCTGAGTGTCCTTTACAGCTGGAGTGCATTAAGTATGCTCCCAGGAGCACATCTTCCAGTTTAGTTTAATCCAGAAGGCATCCAGGTCATATGCACTCTGAGACAACTCAGTAGTGCAAATCAAAGCACAGAAAATAGAGATAATAGGAAATCTGCTTCAAAACTTTACTCTTCCACTAAATGGAAACATTATCATAGGCATTCCTCTGGGACTTGTGTGGAAAGTACTGTCTCTAGCGTAAGAAGATCCTGTAGTGACACACACCAAGGACCCTATTTGGATCATGGGCTGGGTTTTCAGGAGAAAGGAGTTCTCATCTTTCATTATGGTTTATAAGTGGCAGCTAGAAATAGTGGTGGGAGAGCTGAAATGAAAGATAATGATTTAATGAAGTGTTCAAGAACGTACAGTTCCTAGAGCTCACATTATTTAGTTCTTTGCTTATTTTGTGTCCCTGAATATACATGCTTGAAAAGACTTGGGTACTGCTATTATGTTTTCTTGTGGTAATCTTCAAATGTCTATTCCTACTGTGAATTTCACCATACATTGCCATATGGATGCCAACATGGATCCTGCTGGGCCAGTGTGACATCCGCAGTAGTGTGAAGCTTTCCACAGTGTAAGGCAGAGCACCCTCCACAGTAGATGGCTGTGTAACAGTCTGCCCCCAGCATGAGGTCTCTAGTCCTAACTTAAGTGAGGGGGATAAATAGATCAGATTTTTAACTAAAGCATAATTAACACCTATTCCAAAGTGCTAACAATAGCAGGGTACAAGTCAGATTTAAATGGTGTGTTCAAGGGCCATCTCTAGCAGAAATCACCAGGAGTCTTTACATTCTGTAGGCATCCATCTAGACAAGATTTGTTGCTCAGTGACTAGCACATCATGAGAATTGTCTGAACATAGCCAGAAATGCACATATGAGGCACAGTCTGAAAAAAATGAATGTGTAATTATTAACAATAAATATAAGCAGACACTAAAATTAAAGAAGATAAATTTAATGTTATTATATTATTAAGTTGTCTTGAGTTCTAGAAGGATGAAAATCTCACAAGCTATTCCTAAGAAGAAGCTTCTGTTTAAAACACTGTTTTGTTTAAAAGCTGGTAAATATCCTGAGGCAATTGTCTTCCATTCTTTCCAGATGTTTAGAAATGAAAATCAATTTCACAGAAGTAAGAAAATTACATAATTACCTTGTATCAATAAACATGTATGTGTTTTAAACTTATAATTACAGTATGTTATTCCTATTTCATTAATTCCTTCCTATGTATTTACATCATTTTTATTGACTATCTAGCTTATCACAGCCTAGTGCACTGTATCTTTAAAGCATAAAGTTACTATCTATTGCCTCTAGTACTTATTCACTGAAAATACCATAAAATATTGAGAAAAAATATTATGTTTGTCACACAGAGATGTATGGAGCTAGTTCTTTGCCCTTGGATCTTCCAAAACTTTTTAGGAATTTTATTTCTTTTTTTTTTCATAATTTTAAGAAAGTATCTAGTTAAAGACGGAGATCTGCAAAAGAAGCATAAAATGTGATAAAATTAATGAGATCATGCCTTGCACCAAGATTGTTGTGAATGATGCTGCTGAATGTGACAAAATACTTAGTGCCTTAAGGCTGGACTGGAGACCTGACCATGTCTCTCTGTATATTCATAGATTCA
>VYZU01049226.1:0-13578 GCA_013401355.1 Ceyx cyanopectus
GACAAGTCTATGATTCTATGATCTCCATATCTTCAATTTTTCCCTTTTGAAAGGATCTAGTCCTCTTCAGGCAGAGCTGCAGGATTCTCAGATGAACACTGCAGAGTAAGATGAATAAACGCACACTATACTCACTGGAAAGAAAAGTCATGGAAATGGTATTTTTTTATGCCTAGGACAAAATGAAAAAAGTAAAAAAAAAAGGACTGAAAATGCTAAAGAAGAAACCCAACAACTTCTTAAATAGAGTGGAAATAAACCAGTGATTAAGCAGAACTGGAGATCCAACTGGAAAGTTTGGTGAGCAGATGGTGACCTAAGCTATTGTTTTGCAGAAGAGACTCAAAAGCAAAATAAAAACCAAACCAGAAACAGCTACCAGAAATCTGTGGGGCTTACTGGCACTTGTCAAGAAAAAAACTCACCACCACCAAATCAAAACACAATGATTCAGTGAGGAAATATTTGTTTGAACAAATGTTCCCACCATTTGTTTGGTTTTGAACACAGCCTTGTTTGCTTTGGTTGGAAGGTGTCACTCCACCGAGGCAGGGAGGCTCCAGTGACCATCAAGGTACCTGTCACTACACTCCTGAGCTTCACCTGCCTCTTCACACCTACAGGCTTGGGTAACAATCCCAGCATTGCCAGCTGTCACCTCCCAGGAGCTGACACACCAGAGCCTCTCTGAACTGCTGACAATTAACAGCAGCTCAGACTATTACAGCTTGGAGCAGGAAACTCAGGAGTGCTGGATCTGAACTCCCAAACACTGCTACTCCAGTGACTCCCTAACCCACCAGCAAATTCCCAGTTTATCTCACCAAGCAGCCACTTCTGCTCCTTCAGCCCTGCAAAGGAGCAGAACACAGCAGTTGGGATGAGGCAGAGAAGCTCTGAGCTGCTTTAGGCAATGGCAATGCTCTGATCCCTTACATAGCTAGTGAAAACAGCAGCAGCAACTCTCCCCTGGCTGCATTACCACAGAGGACAACCCTCCCTTCAGAAATACTAACATGAGCACAGATGTATTTCACTACTGAAGCATTAATTTGATTTTCATACTGAGAAATAGCTGACAAAATAATTTATCTGAGCTTCAGAGAGAATTTGAACACCTAGCAGCGTTGAGAGCTGTGGGTTTCAAACAACAGCATAGTCCCTTCTGTCATCCCATCTAATTGCTCTGCCTTAGGATGCTCTACTTGGAAAAGAAAAAGTCTATATCAATAATTTATCTCATCATTTTTATTAGCAAAGGAACTTGCTTGGCTTTAATTTCTTTTACTAAGCAAATTATTTTGCTAGTGTTTCCTTTCAGGGAAGGAAAAGTAGCTGGCTCCTCAGTTGGCAATGGAGAAGTTCCTGCAGTGTAGCTCCCACGGGAGACGAAGCACAGACAGCTTGTACATGGACTTTCCTCCTGGGCCAAAACATGCCCAAGGTCTTGTTCTGCTCTGCTCTTCCTGCTCCCACCTTAGTCAAGTCTCCACCACATTCCCTCTGTCCCACAGAGCACCAAACACTTCAGGGGCTTTCAGATGAATTGCCCAGCCTTCCAGATTGTTCTCCTGTCACTGTTCCCAAGTGAGAACACCATTCGTGGTTGCTTTGCTTGTGGTGGAATATTTGAGACTGACATCTATCCAGTTCCAAGAACTGCTGTCAAAATGCCCCTTGGACTGAGAGGGCCAAAGGCAACATTAACAAGCCTTGCTTCCAGTGGAGCAGTTCCCAAAGGAAAGATGGGCTGAGCACCAATACTGATCCAGAGTGAAGTATGAATACTCATCCAGTGTCAATATTACCTGTGCTGGATCAGATTCTATTCCACGGGCTGCTCTGGCAGGGGGTTGGACTTCAAGATCTCCAGAGTCCCTTCCAACCCCTGGCAGCCTGGGATCCTGGGATCAATGCTCTGGCAATATTTTCATCAGTCTCAGCACTGTGCAATTACTACATATCAGCTCCATTTTAAAGAAAAAAGGTAGAGTTGAGAAGCTCAGCCTAAATGTTCAGTCAGATTTTAGGAAGCACTAGAGTGAAATCACTCATCAATCTGGGCAAGGCTGTCATTGTTCCAAATTTAACTTAAAGACTTTGTCATCAAAAGCCCAGAAACCCCTTCTAGATTAGTACTGGACAAGTGGACAAAACCAGAGCACTTTTCTAACTGGTGCCCTAAGCAACCTGATCATATAATGCAGGTAACTCATTAATTCATTAAATGACTGCTTTCTTTGGTGCTTCTTGACACTGAACACTGCCATGGAATGTCCTTTAGCACAATACAGCCTCAGTTCTGAAGTTTTGTCAAGGCAGTAAATATTCTATTTGTAACTTCCAAAAAGAAATCACTAACTAGAATTTTAAAGCAGACTAAAATCAGCTCAGAGAATCTTTACACTCGTTGAATAACAGCCTCGTAGAGAACATTGACATAACACAGACAGTGAGAGCAAGAAAGGTTGTTAAGAAGTTTTACTACAACGCCCAAAACATCCCCTGTAAGATTCAGAGTTATGTCAGGATTCCAGAACAACAGGGACACAACATTTCCCTGAATACCATGCTGTGCACCTGCAATAAAGATAGGCTGATTGATGTCATTAATTGACTGTGCTCTCCAAGAGCTGCTGGTACTTTTCAGAAATGTACAGGAGAAAAACAGCCAAATATGTGCACGACATACCCTGATTTTATTTTTCTTCTATTTTTTTCTTTTAAATGAACTCAGAAATCCTCTGTCTCTATGTCAGGAGTTTTTCACACACTACTTCCAATCATGCAAGATTTTTCCCTCAATATTTTTGTGGGTTTTTCTTTGAAGTAAAAAATAAATAAATTAAAATCAACTGGCAACAAAGGTTAGGTGGAAATCCCAAATATCTCACTTGCTTTTCTCTAATGGAAACACAAATGGAGCTGGTTCTGTGCAACTCATCTGCCAGTTCTGTTGCCATTCTGCACTGGCAAGGGCAACAGAGCTCCCTTCTGCTCAGCAGCACAGACCCTGCAACACTTCATCTCCCCAGCCTGCTGCTTCCAAGAGCTCCTCTAAAATGGTTCATTAATCTGCTAGTGCCAAACTGATGTCCTGGAAGAAGCAATGTACCCTGGAGTGTGAAATCTCCCCCAGATAAATTCCTCTAGGCGTTTCTCCATCACGGCCTAATAGGCCAGGGGCTCCAGGCTGCACCAGACTCATGTGTTCTTCCCTGCTTGCACATAAATCCTGGGAAAACAGGCCAACCACCTCCATTCACTGCCTCTTCAGTCCTGGAACCTTACACACAGATTGCAGGGGGCTGGAGCAGTAAGGAGTGTGAGGATGCAGGGAAACTGCAACATGTCACACAGGCCTTCTCCTGTACTTCAGCCCCTGCCCAGAAGCCAGGGGGTATCCCTTGGGAAAGGGACAGTGTCAAACCAGTGGTACCATTTCTTTCCTCATACAAGCCTGTGGAAACTGAGATAAAGTCCAATTTGCATGGCAGTCCAACATGAGAACACGCTTGCTAGAGACACTTCCAAGAGTAAGTGGTGTATTCAGATGAGATGAGAAATTCTTATTATTACATTCTAAGGAGATCATCAAAAAAAAAAAAAGAAAGAAAGAAATCTGGTGGAAAAATATCACATCTTCAACAGTTATTGAACCTGCATTAATTAGACGTCAGTTTTTTCTTGGTCCAGCAAAACCAAAGCCTATTGGGATATCTCACAGGGAAGGGTTTTCCTTGACAGATACATAAAACTCTGTAGCAGAGAACAGCTGCAGTTCCCACCACAGCAAGATACCTTTAGGTTTCCACAATCCACCTGCATATTTTACCTACAAGAACTCAAGGGATGATGAAAGATTTGGAAGGACCACAGGAAAACTCAGGCTAGAAGAGTCTTCAGGAGGTCTCTAATCCAACCTCTTGCTCACAGCAAGATCAGCTGTGAGCTCAGACCAAGCTCACAAGGTTTTATCCAACTTGCTCTTGAAGACCTTGAACATCTGATTTTTATTTCATTTTTCCAATATGGATTAGAACAACATTTTAGTAAGAATTAAATTGCTGTTTGCATTCAGAAAGAGACTTCAAATAGTAACTGTCAGGATGGTTACCCAAATCTACCAATGGCTGCAATTTCATTTCAGTTGGCTTTAAAATCATGGTGGTTTGATTTTCAGAGCCATCACACACCTCTGGTATCTGTTGTTTAGTGCATTATTATCTCAGTCCTTTTGTGCCATCTGCTCAGTAATTCCCCAGCTCTTTAAGCCCCTCAGAAATTATCAGGATTCCTTTACCATGGAGTTTTTGAGGGCATATCTTGGTTGGAATTTCCTGTACTCTGCAGTTGTCACCAACAGCTCTACTTCTGAAACTCTTTCCTGTTCCTATCTAGGAGATAGTGAGAAACTCTTGGGGTTTTTTTCCCCTCCCTCTCTTTTAATCTTAATTTTTATGGCTTTCCATCTGTGCCAGAAACCTTCCTATGCCTTTAAATAATTCATTTCTGTTTTCCACAGAATAATAGTTACTAATAATTACTGATAAGGTACTAATAGTTACTAATAATAGTTAATAGTTACTTTATAAACCATCCCCACTGGACTTTATCAGATTGAAACCACCCTGTCAAGACCTGTTAATGTCATGTTATTACACTTTCAACCCTCGGTGCTCAGAAACATACTCCAAGAAAGAAAAAAATCACAATAATAAAAGAAATCCTTCATTACTGACTGGAGTTATTTGTCTGTCTCCTACAAGATTAAATGTCTCATCTCATCAACTTCTAGAATCCCTTTGTGGGTCACTATTGCTCCCAGAGCTTGTCAAGCTTGTGGAAGGAAGCTGGAAACACCAAGAAGCAGACAGAAGCTTTTCCTTCTTCAAGACCTGGAGGATAAATGGTTAATGGAAATGCCATGAAAGGGATTCCTCACTTGGCAGGAATACAAATCCACTGGGATTTAACAACATAAGGATACCATACATCTTTTGGTCAGCCTGCTTGCTCTGGAAATGGTACTGAAAGTATTACTGCTCCAGACTTTTATCCCCTCTCATAAATTCATGGAGAAATGTAGCAGGAAAAAAAAAAATTCCTATTTTTAAATAAGTGGGAAATTATTCTGTGAAAAGATCCTATTTTTAACTAAGTGGTTTCATCATAATCATCCTTGGAATGCCTTGGATTGGCCAGCCACTCTCCTGAAAACATGCCTGGCTTGTAAGCAGACTTGCATCTTACACAGGGTTTACACAGCATCCACACGGGGCTTACACTGCAGCCACACAGGGTTTACACAGCAGTTATACAGGGTTTACACTGCAGCCACACAGGGCTTACACTGCAGTTACACAGGGTTTACACAATCCCTTCTCCCTGGACACCCTCTGTTCTGCCTTCTCCATAGGGTACTCTGTGTATTTCTTGGAAGTGCCTGGGAGACAGAACGCCCAGAAAATGAGGAGCTCTGGGAATGCTTCTGAAGGAGCTGAGCACAGAGGTTTGTTTTCCTTCAGCCCTGAAGGAGCACTGATCTAGTTTGAAGAGCAGTAGTAACTCTGCACAGCTAAAGCAATATGTTTTTTATTTTACCATTATCTTCCTCACATCTTTACGTAGCTGGAAAAGACCAAAATCAACCATGTAAATGCACAGTGTTTGGCAAGTCCTGGGGATGCATTCCCACTGCAGCCCTTTCTGCCCCACCTCTATTAAAAAGCTATTAGGAGCTCTCCCTCCCATGGCAAACGTGGTTTGTAGTCTTACTGCTGGAATGCTGAAGACAAGTGAAGTGATTTGAAACTAACTCTTGAAGTTCCTCACGACTGGGCTGGAGAGTCTCAAGAATCTGCCTCCACACAGCAGTTTTTAGGAGTTATCACAGGCTCCTTGGCAATTAAATACACCAAATACCTCCCATCAAAAAGGAGTTTTTGCCCAAATGTACCAAATTTTACAATATTAGAAGTGTGTTTTTTCAGAAAAAAGAATATTTGTATTTCCACAATAAAAACAAACAAAGCCAGTTCCTCTTTAACTCATTTTTGTGTCTGCCTGTCCCTTCTCAAAATTCAAAGCCAGGTAAGAAAACCCCCATGACTGGCTCTGAGTCACTAAAAGCCATGTGATGATCTTCACTCTTGGCCAAATAAACTGCCATTGCACTGGACAAATGACAGCTCCGCAGTACATACTGAATATACACATATATATGTATATACATGTATCTATACACACAGCTATACTGGAGTTACACAGCTCTACAGCTCCATAATGCATCTCAAATTTGTGTACATATATATTTGAATGTCTGTATACAGTCTATATATAACTCCAATGTCTATATATAACTATATTTGAATGTCTGCACATTACTAAGAAGATCCAGTCTAAACAATTCAAGCTCACACACCAAAATAATCCCTAAGCTCTGTGATGACTCCAGTGAAACTGTCCTGAAAATAATGACCCACGTCCTAGAAATCTGCTCAGGCTGGATGTATTTGTAACCATGGGATTCTAAATTAATTTTATACCTTCCCCATCAAGACTGTGGTTAATATTTTAGACTTATGAGCTGAAATGTTTGGGGCTTTGCTCTCAAATGCTAAGACTTCAGAACCCTGCCCAGCTCAGAGGTGTTAGGAAAGCAAAACCTCCAGCAGCTCCTCTATTTCTAGCCATGACCTCAAGTGCTTTACCCAGAATTTCTGCCTGAGCACACTAGATGTCAGATGGCAAGCAGGACACATCGATTTGAAACCCACTAGTTACTAGCTGGTTAATTCATGCACGAAATGCATTTATACATCAGTTCACACAGCTCTTCTATTACAAGGCAGCATTGTTTGTCCCTCCAGAGCCACAGCAGGGCTGCACCACACAGTTTGCTTTGCTACCTCCCAGTCACAATCCAGGCTTGTGGCAGAAAAAGCTGTTTCTTTGCCATGCCTGCTCAGCAGTGTCCGAATGGTACAGGAGCATCTCAGATGTTCAGCTTCAGAACTGTTCCATTTGAAGAAGTGGAATCTGAAGGAATCTCAAGTAATCTACCTGTCTCCAAAGGGGTTTCACAGTGCCAGTGACCTCGTTCTCCCGCATTCTCTTCCTCCTGGGCCAGCAGCAAACCAAACCACAGAGCCCTCAGCATCACTTACACAGGACATTTGTTCTACTGGGTTTACCATCCTCTGCAGCCCCCACAGTGGGAATGAGAAAGGGCTCAGCTCCCTGTTTCAGGGAAACCCCCCACAACAAACATTTGCTCCCAGCAGCCCTAAAAGGAGCCCCCAGCTTCCATTAGACAGGGCTTTGGCTTTAATAGTATTGGAATTTCCATCTAGTCCACCACCAAACACTAAATCTGATACTTTCTTTGCTATGAAATAATCACAAGAGAATTTAAACAGATAATTTTTTTTTTAAACCATCAAAGCAAAACCAAAACAAAACAAAACAAACAAACAAAAAAAAACAAAGAAAAAAACCCACAAACCCAACAACCTAGACCAAACCCACCAAGGCACAGAATAAATTCATTTTTTGACTTAAAACCTAAAATATATTATGAGAACATACCCAGTTTTTTCGAACAGCAATTCAGAATCGTAACTTGATAGAGGATTCTGAAAATTCTATTCCATAGATCTTGCTATTCTCTTTATATTCTCCATTTCTATTGCCTCATGCCATGACTTTCCCAGTACTTAATCAATCCCAATACATTAAACAAAAGTCTTCCAAGCAAATGAAATGGAAACTGTGAATTTTAATAGCATTTCAGAACCACCACTTACATGGTCTCCCTGGAAATTACTGATTTTACTCAAAGGTATTTCTTGTTTATTTATTGTCACTTCCCACTCGCATACAAATGGATTTATCATTCTAATATCAATCATTTATGGTTTGATTGGTGTCTCTGATGAAAACACTGTGTCCAACAGACAGCCCTGTTCTAACCCATTGTCTCCTCCACACAGTTGTTGCACAATGCTGAGGGAATGGAGGCAGGAATATTTGATCTTTCAAGGTCTATTCCAACCTGGGCTGTTCTATGAACATTTTGAGACGAGTACACCCTAAATTAATTGCTTAATTTCTTGTATTAAACAACTAGTTATTAATGTCACTGAATATTACAATTAAGTGCTGCTCTGAAATTATCTCCTCATCTCTGCAATGTTCCAAAAGTCAGGCTAGACCTCAGCTGGCCCAGGGCATAACAGGATTATTTATAGCAGCTCATAATTAACGAATTACAGTGATGCTGCCTGTGCTCTCACACATCTCAAACACTTAGGGACTCCTGAAATGAGCATCTGCTTCTTTCAGTTCTTCACCAAATCTACAACTGAAGACGGTCTCAGAACCTCGGAGAGTTAAAGAACCTTCAGATTAAATAAATAAATAAATAAAAATCTCAAATAAATGATGCCAGAATTTGCACGAACAGAAGGCAAATACGTCTTCAATAGCTCATGAAAGCCATCTCCAGGGGAAAAGGGTGTGGAAAACTCTGCATATCTTCTAGTGCTTGCCAAAGATGCTGTGAGCACTTCACCAGATCAATGCTGAGAAGGGTCTTCAAAAACAAAACCCAACCAACCAAGCTCCACAGGAAAATACGCAGGGAAAACCAGATTGGTTTTGCACTGTAATGAAGGCTGAACAACTTTAAGCACAAAGCTTCCCCTAGGGCTGGTAATGCTACAGCCACTGAAATCATGGCAACCTTCAGCACAGGGCTTGGAGCAAATGGAATTCCATGGACTGTTAATACAGTCACAGTTCTGAGCTTCCCTGCACTAGTGATATACGTGAGCCACCTACAAACGGGTTCTGCTTCAGATGCCATCACAGTCTGAGCTCCTCTGCAGATCCCTGTTTCACAGTCATGGAACTGTCAGGGCTGGAAGGACCTTAAAGCTCATCCAGTTCCACCCCCTGCCAGGGCAGGGGCACCTCCCACTAGAGCAGGGTGCTCAGAGCCCCAGCCAGCCTGGACTCCAACGCTGCCAAGGATGGGGCTGCCCCCACCTCTCTGGGCACCCTGGGCCAGGCTCTGCCCACCCTCCTGGGAAAGAAGAAGAAATTCTTCCTCATGGCTGAGCTGAAGCCACCCAGCTCGAGTTTGGATCCAGCCCCTCCAGTCCTGCCACTGCCCCACAGCCTCCAAAGTCCCTCCCCAGCCTTCCTGGAGCCCCTGCAGATCCTGGCAGCCACCAGAAGCTCTCCCTGGAGCCTTCTCTTCTCCAGCCTCAACATCCCCAACTCTCTCAGCCTGTGCTCACAGGAGCTGCTCCAGCCTCTGCCCATCCTCCTGGCCCTGCTCTGGACACCTTCCAGCATTTCTCTAGATCTCAGTGAGAAGTGAAGCCTCTGTGCACTCCATGCCATTTCTAGTAAGTTTTTTCCACTTGCATTCCCACTGCTGCCATAACATGTAAATAACGTTCAGCAGTAAGCAATTAAATAAACAGTAAATATCTTTTTTATTCCGTAGTACATTCATTCTAAACTCTTACACAAATGCAATTGCTTTACTAGGGTCTAAGATTACACTGGTGTTAAAAAAATAAAATAAAAAAGAAAAACACCACTGCCATAAACTTCTCAACATATTTTTTTCTTAACAAATATAACTTTGCTCTCTGCTAAATCAAGATGCACAGTTGCAAATAACCCTTTGGATGAGTTAATCAGAAACCTTCCTCTCCAATCACAGACCTCTACTGCTGCCCTCACTGAGACATTAGCTGACCCCTCCTCTTCCACCCCAATGCAGTTACACCAAAACTTCAAAATCCCTTCTCAACCCCTCCCTGTGCCACAGGCCCATTCAGGGGAAAGCTTCTCACTGCTCCCATCACTGGCAGACTTTCTGAGGGTCAGGGCAGAAAATCCAGTGTTTCTTTTTCATCCCCTGGGTTCAAAACCAGTGCAATCTCTCAGGAACTTTCTACCTGCTAAGAGAACCTCTCTGTCTTCATTCGTTTTATGCTTGTTTGTAGCACAACAGCAACTCTTCACCATCTCAGTTCAGTATCATTAGCCATCCTGCTTCCAACTGAACAGAAAGCCTAAGGAAGGGGGAAATCGGGCAAAAGAAGATCCAGATTCCAACCACTGGGCAATTCCCACAACACTCATAGCGGATTATTTATTATTAACACCAACATTCACACTTTAAAAAATTGGATGTTGAAATCCAATATTCCTGGCTGCCAGCCATGCATAGAAAACAGACAAGCTAATGCTAAAGACAAAAGTTTTTTATTCATTTACCTTCTGTGTGAAATCAACTGTGCAGTGAATTATTTAGAAGAGGAAAATTGTAATTGTATGTGTAATAAAGCTGAAAATTAAGGAGAAGCAGATGGAAGACTAAAAGTTCTTTTTTTGTAAGTGATAAGAGGATGATTCATAAGTATTTGACATTAGTTAGAATTACTTATGGAACAAAGGTTTATGGAAAAATGTTCTTCTTAGGACAACGTGCCATCACCCAGCCAACAGAGAATTATCTGAATTGAGACCTCCAGACAAAAAGAGGAAAGAAAGCAAAGTGAGAAATTAGGGAAAAGGGAAGATTAGTTCACAGTCCTGGATTCACTGCCTCGTGTCTCAGTTTCCCACCTCAGGAATGCAGGGTGACATCAGGAAAGCCATCAGTGACAGCAGTCCCATTAATGGGTAGTTCTAATGGTACAGGATGGCAATGCACTCCCTAAAGTGGAGTGTGGGCAAGGAAAAGAGGGATGGAAGTGCAAGAGTTGGGTGGTGAAGTTACCTCATGGAGCATGGCTGGTGAAGTCTCCAGCTCCTTGTAGAGAAAACACAAGCCCATAGTCCCATCCACACTCCACCGTGGCACAGGGCTTCAAAGATAGGAAGGAAACTTTTTGATGTCCAGCTAAATATTCTCAGTATGATGAATAATTAAAACCAGACCATTTCTTTTCATGGTTTTCCTCACGTCATGAAAAATGCAGCCCCCTTAGAGATGACCCTGCAGTGCTTTGACTTTGAACCCCCATGACCAGGGGTTCTCCTCACCCCCTTGAGCTGAAGGTCTCCTCCAGCTCGTGCCAGCTGGGAGTGTGCAGATGCACACGGATCCCCTAGAGAACCTGGAGGTCACACTCAGCTAGTGATGCAGTGAAGCACCTTCATCATTCCCTGGAACTTCCAGTTTCAAACACATGGTGAACCTCCCCATCTCTCCATCCTTCCAGGCCCCAGTGTGACATGGATTGCTGCTCACAGCTCCTGGTGGGAGTCATGTCACACAGAGAGAGAATCACGCAATCATTTGGGTTGGGAAAGACCTCCAAGATCAGAGTCCAACCATGACCTTCCTCCACCAAACCACCACGAGGGCCCATCCCCCAGCACCACGTCTGGGTGAAGGTTTGCTGAGCAGGGAATAAATCAGCCCCTGCACTCTGCTGACATTTTAAAAGAGCTGTAGATTTGTCTTTCTCTTCCACTGGCAATGCAATAGGACCAGTTTGGTTTTCAGGAGTTAGGCTTTTCAGGATTTCTAGGCTGGGACTGGAGGGAATGAACCTGGCATTTCAAAGAAAAAGGTATGTTGAATTCCTTTGGATTTCTCCAATTCCCTTATCTGTCTCCCAGACAGGGATATAGATTACAGGATTATTCTTAGCTTAAGTATTTAGGAAGTGTCCATCTGTTGGGTTGTTAATATGGCCAGAGCCCCAGCACTGCTGGCTTCACCACGGAGATTTTAAGGTCTCTCACTGAAGTGTCCAAACCAAACCCAAGGCTGCAGGACTCCACAGCCAGGCAGGGAGAGGGTCTGGCAGAGCAGAGGACCTTGGGCTCCTGTCCACACCACTGCACACCCAGGCCAGTATGTTCACAGCTGCAGGGAGCTTCACCTCTCAGCTGCTTCAGTTTCCCTGCCTCACTCTCTATGCACACAATTATGAGTATAAAAGGACCTAAGATCTGGGGAAAAAAACCAAAGAAACAAAAACCAAAGAGAAACAACCCAAAGTAAAACCCTGCAAAGGCCTCCCCTCTTTCCTGTGTTGGGCTGTTAGGGCACAGCACCACCTCTGCTTTTCTGTGTAATGCAAACAACAGGCTTTCCACCACAGCCAGCCCCACACAGCCCAGGCACAGAATCATAATGGCCAGGGTTGGGAGGGACCCCAAAGCCCATCCAGGTCCACCCCCCTGCCAGGGCAGGGACACCTCCCACTAGAGCAGGGTGCTCAGAGCCCCAGCCAGCCTGGACTCCAACACTGCCAAGGATGGGGCTGCCCCCACCCCTCTGGGCACCCTGGGCCAGGCTCTGCCCACCCTCCTGGGGAAGAAGAAGAAATTCTTCCTCATGGCTGACCTGAAGCCACCCAGCTCGAGTTTGGATCCAGCCCCTCCAGTCCTGCCACTGCCCCACAGCCTCCAAAGTCCCTCCCCAGCTTTCCTGGAGCCCCTGCAGATCCTGGCAGCCACCAGAAGCTCTCCCTGGAGCCTTCTCTTCTCCAGCCTCAACACCCCCAACTCTCTCAGCCTGTGCTCACAGGAGCTGCTCCAGCCTCTGCCCATCCTCCTGGCCCTTCTCTGGACACGTTTCAGCATTTCTCCAGATCCTTCCTGTGCTGGGGGCTCCAGCACTGGAGGCAGCTCCAGGGGGTGTCCCCAGAGTGGAGCAGAGGGGCAGATTCCCCTCTCTTACCTGCTGCCCACCCTGCTCTGGCTGCAGCCCAGGGCACCATTGGCTCTCTGGGTGCCAGAGCTCCCTGAGGGCTCCTGTTGAGCTGCTCACCCCCCAGCACCCTCAGTCCTTCTCTCCAGAGCTGCTCTCACGGGTCCCTGCCCATCCCATGATCACCACACTTCCACAAGAGGCAGGCTGAAGGGCCCAGTGAAAGGAGAAGGATGCAATCTGAAGAGCACAACTTGAGATACAGCTGCAGAAATCCTTTTCCAATGGGTCAGATGCACACACATCTAACTGCAGATGACTTGTCTGTGACAGCACCCTCATTCCTCACAGCAGCATTTTCTGCCTGCTGCTCTAGATCAAGAATAATGCTGTTAGGCACTGAAAATATTTAAGTGGGGTCCCTATGTCTCATTAAAGTTGCTTAAATGTTCTGGTGACAGAGCAACTGTAACAGGTAGCTTTTAATATCTGGGGAAATCAAACCACATCCCACTTGATTTTTGTGCCCAGAGAGGCTCCAGGATATTAAGCAATTCCTCCACACTCACTGATGGCTAGATGCTTCTGTGCATTCATTTTCATTAGCTGTTTACATTTTGATTTTAATTTGCTCTTGTAGGGATTCATTTGACTTGATCTTGTTTCTTTCCTCCCACAAAATGAGAATGCAGTGACTACCTCTCCCTCTAACCAAACAGGTTATCCCAACCCAACCTACAACATGCCACGCTTCATGTGTAAAACCAGGGGGAGAAGATGAAATGTCCAGGCTCCAGCATAGAACAGAAAGTCTGAAGTCTAGAAATTATCTGAAGTGAATCTCAAAATTGGAATTAAAACACCTTGTTAAAAAAAACCCACCCAAA
>VYZU01049228.1:0-37873 GCA_013401355.1 Ceyx cyanopectus
TCAGTTCATGGTAACCCCAAAAAAGTTTAAAATATAGGTTTGACAGAAACAAGAAGCTCCATCTTTGGGCACTTCATTGCAAAGATATTTTCAGTTACTCAAGACTGTCATAGGAAGAACAGAGACAAAAGTGGGCAGAGAATGATTTTGCTGAACACTAAAATCTATGTATGAGCTGCTGTCCATTATGAAAGGCTTTGCTTACTGCTGTGTAACCAAATAAACTGTTACACCTTAGAAAAGTTTATCCAGATAATCAAGAAAATAAGCCAGGAAATCACCCACCCAAAAATAAAGCCCAAGTTTATTAAACAGCAACTAGTCAAGAGGGGTCAAGAGGAAATAACAAGTCTCCAATGTACAGAAACTCCATTCTCATCTCCAGACACTTTTAATTCCACTTGCAAAGACAGTGAATTCCATGGAAAATTCTCAGACAAGTCCATTTCTGATTCACTACTTAGTGAAAAAAAATCCATTTCAGGCATTTCAAAATATAAGACTCAGTCTCCCACTTTGTCTACAGGCACATTTCAGACAGAAGCAGGGAAGAAATATTTTTCAGCTCCAAATGCAGAGAACAAACACCTAGTAAATTATTTCACTGAGGGGATGGAAAGGCATTATGTGTGAGGAGCAAACTTTCCCTTCTCATGCTGGGCAGCTCAGCAGCAAACTGCAGTGCTTTCCACAGGGATTCCAGAGCAGGTAACAGGTGAGTTGACAAACTCCAGCTGTTTATAAATCCCTGACAAAACCCCCATGAGCATCACTTTCCTACCTCCATCAGGAAGCAAATGAGCATCGAGCTACCAGGCTCCTGAATTTTCCACAGACTAGAATGTTTCCCTGCTGGAGATCCTGGCTGGAAGGTTTTGAGGTCACACTGCAAAGACACTGGCTACCAGAGCCCCAGAAATGCCTCTGAAATCCTCTTTTCAACAGACAGCCCCCAAGTAAGCAACAATATCTGGATCTCTTTTGTCTGTTCTTTTACTTGTTTACCCCTAAGGACCAGGGCTTTTATGTAAAGCAGTGAAATGGGGACATGGCTGCACTGGAAGATGGACTTCAAAAGCCATTTTACTTATTTTTTTTTTACAAAGAACAGTTGTTCACTTTGACTTTCTGCTTTACTTCTGTTTCCAAGCAAATATTCATACAGAAAACCAGAGATGGGTTATATAAGTGAAGTGCCTCAACATCCCCCATCTTCATGCAGCTTTAGAAGGCTGCTCTTTGCTCCCCACACCTACATTAAACAGGTAACAATTCAGGAGTCTCCCACCGTGGCATTTCTCCCCAAAATACCTCACCCAAAGTGATGATTTGCCTTTTAACACAACCCAGGTTTCACCATAACTGAACCATAGCCTCATTTTTATGGTCTAAGACATGCACAGACAGGCTGCTGGGACCCTTCTGCCCTGGCAAATCCTGGCAGCTAAATGCTTGAAAAACAAAAAAGCTTGAAAACCCAAACCTCACAGTTCTTGCTGCTGTTCCTGCAAGTCCAACAGTTCTTAAAAGTACTTCTTAAAAGTCCCCTTTCACCAACTGGAAGAGCTGGAAGCCTCTCTGCCCATAGCATGGAAAGCAAACCTGAATTCTCAACACACACAGAATCTGCATTAAAGTGTCTCAAGTGTGAAAAGCCAACAGTGTAATAACAACTGTGACACACTGAACAGCTCCCACTTCTGCTCAGGGTGTGGGAATTAACTCCAGGAGACCCTGCAGCCATGTAATGTGTCCCAGGTCAAGCAAGAGACTAGGAAAGCTGGATGGGCATCAGAAACACAAGCAGCCCTGGTGTTGTCCAGAGCTGCCCACTACTGATTACTCAAATGAGAGATGAGAAGAAAATCAAGTCTCTTGCCACTGGATGCTGAGAGGAGGAGCAGCCACATCACCTTCCCTCCTTTCTTCAGCACTTAAAACGATCCCAGATTTTCTCTGCTAGTTCACAGTGGAAATCCTGCAGCTTCGTATGAATCTGAAACCTGTAGAAACTCGACTGAAAACTTCAGCTACCAGCAATGCCACGCACTCCACTGCTGCTTCAAATAGAAAATGTACTTGTCACTGCTCTTCCCTGTCGTGTTTTACATGCAAATCTCCCCTCACCCTGAGCATTCTTCCCCATCTGCATCTCTGTCCAGAGATCCCCGATTTATGTGACATGCCCTAGACGGGCCAGTGCCAGGGAGAAAATCCCTTCTGAAATGAACCTCTCCAAGCCCTTAGTGACCCAGCCCGGCAGCTGGATGCCAGTTCGAAGGCACACGAACCGCCAAAACTTTTACAGCCTGCATTACCAACTATCAGACACCAGTTGTCTGCCAACAGCGGGCCGGCGGCGGGCAGAGCAGCTCCGGCAGCTGACACCTCCGAGGCAGCGTTTTCAAGACTAAACCAAGAAAAAGCAGCCCAGGGGATGGAGCATCTCCTCCCCAGCCGCCACCCTCCTCCACGTCCCGCACCCAGCCCCGCCGGGCACCGCTCCCTCCCCGCACCTGCAGCCCCCGCGCCCACCCCCGGCTGCCCAATTCCTCCGGAGCACCCTCCGGGCCGGCTCCACCTCCCCGAAGGAGGCGGCTCCGCGGGCTCCGCGGGCCGAGCTGCCGCCGCCACCACCGCCACAACCACCGCGGTCCCCTCCTTCCGCGGCGGGCCCCCTCCCACCGCACCCCCGCCGCTGCCGCTGCCCCCGCCCGCCCCGTCCCGCCCTCAGGCGCCGCGGAGCTCGCGGGCGGCTCTGCGGGTCCCGCCGCCTACTCCTCCCCCCTCTGACCTGCGCCGCTGCTGCTGCCGCCTTCACCCGCGGCCCGGCTCGGAGCGGAGCGGCCTCAGCTCCGGCACCGTCCGGGCGCCATTTTGTCTCCGGCCTCGGAAGTGACGTTGGGGGGAGGCCAACGGGCAGGTCCCCACTCCGCGGGACCCCCTCAGGAGCGGGGCCGCCCCCCGACCCTTTTCCACCCCCGTTTGCCCCTCAGTGTCTCCCTGAGGCCGCCGCGGCTCATCCCAGAGCCGAGTTTCGCACCGCGGCTTCCCGCCACCTCCCCTCAGCACAGACAATGAGCTGTGGACAAGAGTAGGTTCTCTTGCCCTGTTTTGTTGTTTGTTTTTTTTTTTCATTTGGTCGATTTTCGGCGGGTTTCTCGCCCCTGAAAGCAGAGGGAAAAGAGAAATTCCCGAAGGGATGTGTGAGGGGAAAGCACCGCAGTGAGGGGAGGTGCGGGACGGGGCCGCGGGAGGATTCTCTGGGCTCAGCCGCGCTTTCACCGCACCGAGGTTGTTCAGTCCCCTGGTTCTCGCTAATTTATGACGGAAAAAAAAAAAAACAGAGGAAAAATATAATACAGACGCCTTCTAGGAGTTGTTTTTATTTGTATTGTAGGGTCTGACGGTCTATCTTGATTTAAAGGGGAAAAGATACTCTCACTGGAATCTCGAATTAATAATACAGTATCAAAGATACTCAATCCTCGTAGGCCAGGATTATTTTTATTTATAATTTCACACAGAAATATTAAGAGTTTGCCATTTTTCCAGGGGAAAACCCCCTGACTCAAACCTGTAGGAGATGGGAGGCATTGCTACAGCTCTGGCTGAGAGGTTCAAGTGCAGAAGTAGTTGCATTTCTTTATGACTGTTTTGCTTTCACATTTATTGTGTGTGTACATCAAAGAGTCACAGAAGTGTCAGTGAGTCTGGACACACAGAGTACCTGTAGGACCAGGACACAGGAGCCCCCATTCCATGAAGCTGGAAATTTTTCTTAACAAGTAACCAACCAACTCTTCACAAACTGGAGCTTCTTAAAACAATCCACCATATTTCCAAGGAATAACAACGACCACCATAACCTTTAAGACCTATGGAAAATCACAGAATCACAGAATGTCAGGGGTTGGAAGGGAGCTAGAAGATCATCTAGTCCAACCCCCCTGCCAGAGCAGGGTCACCTAGACCAAGTCACCCAGGAACAGATCCAGGGGGGGCTGGAATGTCTCCAGAGCAGGAGACTCCACAACCTCCCTGGGCAGCCCCTGCCAGGCTCTGGCACCCTCACTGGGAACAAGTTTTTCCTTGTGTTTCCCCTCAACCTCTTGTGCTCCAACTGACTCCCATTGCCTCTTGTCCTGTCACTGGATGGCACTGAGCAGAGTCTGGCTCCATCCTCCCTACACTGCCCTGAACATATTGACAGACACTGCTGAGCTCCCCCCTCAGTCTCCTCCAGGCTAAAGAGCCCCAGCTCTCTCAGCTTCTCCTCAGCAGGGAGATCTCCACTCCCTTCATCATCTTGGTGCCCTGTGCTGGACTCTCTCCAGTAAATCTCTGTCTTTTCTGAATTGGGCATCTTCTGAAGCCAGAGAGGTTGGATGCCTCTGGTAATGCTTTCTTTACCTGGCCAGCAGGCAGAAGGACACAGGGATCTTCCCACTTGGAACACTCAGGATGTGTTTAAAATGATGCTTAGGTAACCAAAACCATCTTTGGAACCTCTACCTTTATTAGTAACAAATCCTCATATAAACATGTTTAAATGATTTTAACTTAGCAGGCTAAATTAATTCTAATTATGCTGTGTTAATATTTAATTTTATAAGTAAGTTATGCTAATTAACCCAGGGAAGTTTTGGGGTTCTGTTAAGAAAAACCAAGGCTCCTACCTGATCTGTTCAATGGAGAAAATGAAAAAGCAGAATAAGATACAGACCAGTCAAAGCCTTTCTACCTCCAAGATGAAGTATAAGGTTTCCCAAAAATAACACAAATAATGCAAAATATAACCTTGTTCTTCTTAATATAATTATAGCTCTAGAAAGAGTTTCCAAAAGAACTCAACACACCCCCCTTTAAAAAAAAATATATATTTTAAGGCACTATTGCCTTCTAGTTGTTTGTTTTTTTCCTGTGTTTAATTTTGCTTAATTCCAAGAGTATGGATGCTTACATTTAAGGCTGAAAAGAGTAAAAGCTTTTGATCAAGTGCTGAACCTACTTCTCTCTTTATTACTAGCCAGGAGTCTTCAGAGGTTTAATGTGAAGCCTCAGCCTGCTACATACTGGAGGATGTTTCTTTGCTGGGAGGCCACAGAGGTTTTAGGCTGAGGGTGAGTTTATTTTCAATGTCTGGTTGTCTTTTTTTTTCCTGTCTTTTGTATTTCCTTATAGATTTTGCTTGGCTTTTTTTTAGTGATAGAGCAGGAAAGTTGAATAGCTGAGACTATTTACTTGGCTTAATTTTTTAAAAAATACATTTCAGTGTTCAAATTTTGCTTTTTAAAGAATAGTTTGTAAACCTTTTAAACTTGCTCAGAACCATCATTTTATCTCTTATCATACAGAAATATGCTAAAGCAAGATGAAATCTTTATAGCTACATAATCCCTTATGAAGACTCCCTAACTTTGTGGGTTTTTAACACTTTCTACTTATTCTATTAACCATTGTTTGGTTGTAGTCTGTTAGATTGACAGTTAAGAAGGGACTCCTGAAAAGCTGGACCTCTAAAATAAATAGGAATAGTCTTGTTTGCTTTTGTGCAGGTGATTTTATGTATGTAATTGCTGCTAATACAAGGTTGTAATTTTATGATAACAAAAGCTAATTTTGTCATAGCTTTTTATAAGGTTTGTGTCAGAAATGTGGGCAGAATTTTGAATGCCAGGACAAACTGTATTGCTCAGGCTTTGATTGGTTTCAGTCTAATGAGACTTTAGCTGTAACTGTTATGGGGGGAGTGAGTAAAACCAAAGAACCTACATGTTGAAGTTTGCTAATTGCTCTCTAAGGCTTTTACACTGAGTTGCATCTGTTAGTTTATATGAGCTAAGGAGCTCACACTTGTAGATGTTCAAAAACATTTCTTCTGTCCATTCTCAGAGTAGAAAACAGTTGGATCCTTTTGGTATCTGGATGCAAGCATATTATGTGTATAGCTGCAAAAAGGGAGAAACACTTGCCTGGTGCTGTCAGTTTATCAGTAATTTTGGTACCTAAGAGTGGCAACATTCTTGGAAGAAGGAGCTGTGTTTAGTCTTGGCCTTCCCATGGGTGTTCCTAAGGTATTTGCTCAGCTGTGTCTGCTGTTCTGGAGTGAGTATCAGTATCCTGATGGTTTCTGTTCTTACAGTCTCTTCTAGGCTTGATATTTGCAGTTTTGAGTCTGAAATATTCCCTCAAGACATTCCAAAGAATAAAAGGGGACTTGGTGCATTAAGGAAATTACTTCTGACCAAAAAACTTTCTTTTCTATTCTAAGCATCACAGTAACAGATTCTCATTAGTACTGCATAGCCTAATGTTTCTATAGGAGAGGCTGACTGCTTCTGCCTGCTAAAAACCTCAGCAAAAGCCCCCAAAATATCAACCTGAGTCTGGCCACAACTCATCACAATAATGAATGAATGCCCCTGCATCACAATAATGAGTTAATAACAAAACTATGTGTCACACCAAGCTGATTGTTGGTGCTCTGGATCTCCCTGGGGTAAAAAAGTAGCTTTTCTAGTGGGTCTAGAACTTGCTAATGAAGTTAGTGCAGGGTCTTGTGTTGTGCAGAATGGAATGAATGAACACAGGGGTACAGAAAAGCCACACTGCAAATGTGACACTATCTGTGTCAAATGCTTGCTGAACCTGTGCCAAGGGTATCCTCCTTGTGTGGGATAACAAATCACTTGGGAAAGACACACTTGCCTTTTGGAATTGCTTAAAGTAACTCAAGTGTGGTGTTAGCTGACTAATAGTAACAGTGAGCTCTGGCTGGGATTCATTACACCAAAAGAGGGTAGGCAAGGGGCAGGAAAATTGTCCATGGAGTTGCTGCAAAGTCCATGGAGTGGCTGTTTTGTCCATGGAGTGACTTTAATGGGCTCAGTTCCATGATCACCTTCACATATTTCTGCTGCCTTTGGAGAGCACAGCAGAGGGAGTGATGTGGTGGCCACAAACCCAGACTTACACTTCATCTGTGAGAGCAGACATCAGGATTTGGAGCAACACGAGGCATAAGGCTAGAAATTCAGTTTCCACTATCAATCCAGCTTATCTGTACTGGAATTTTAGGCAGGTCTGGCTGCCTGTGTCCCAAGTCCTCTTCAGTTTTGCCACCCTGTACCACCTGGTGGTGTCCCAGGGGACAAGCACTTCCACTTGCACTAGTTCTGGTGGTCAGAGCAGCCTACAAATGTTTAATCAACTAAAGTTCTGAACACTTAGGCTGTTTGTATTCTGAAAACAGCAGTCTTGCTGCTGTTGTGCTCTCTGCAGTGATGAATCAGCCTTCCAGGTTACCTGGGGGTGCACAAGCCCTCAGCCCATGATAGCAGCATCCAGTAGAGGCAAATCCTGGTAGGAACTTTGTAAATCTGGATGTCTGGCTAGATGTATTTTGGGTGAACAGAAATACAGACAGGGAAATACTTGTGCACACAAGTTGTAGTGAGCCATGGTAGGAAAAAATACTCTTAGGAAAGATTTTTCTCATCAGAGGTCTAAAGTAGCCTTGAAACTGCCTAGCCCCAGGTGGCACCAGTACAGCCAGTTCTTCCCTTGTCCACTGGCACAGGGCCTCTTATCACAGCTTACTGTGCTGTTCTGTTTTGTCCTTATAAACACAGGAGATGATGGGCTGCATGTTTTGTCTTCAGCTCAAACTTTGTCTGGGAAAGAAGCTACAGGTGAACTGTTAGGGTCTGGTTACTGAATAGCTCTGAATTGAAGAATTGCTCATTCTTTGTTCTGTTTTTTTTTCCTCTCTTTTTTCTTTTTCTTTTGGACAGATAAAACAGAATTGACTGAACTACTGAAATATTTACAGAACTCATACTTGAAATGTCCCAGGGAATGAAACTCTTAAATCTCAAGCAATTAGACATTCCTGATTCTTTCAGTTCCTTCTGGTTCAGGTGATCCTTTCCAACTTACCCTCAAAGTCCTTCAGAGTCCTTATTTTCATTACTGATTTCTACAGCCTGAGTCATCATTGCATCAGTAGTAGCTTTTGTTATAAAAATCTATTTTTTTTCACAACTTAAAGCTTATCTCTGGAGTTTACTCACAGCTCTCACTGTTTGCTTGTTCTCTGAGTTGCTCTCTGCAGTTGGAGGGCTAGGAGACAATAGAGAACAATCTGGAACTTTTCTGTTAAGAACATGTTCAGTTTTTCTTGTCAAAAGTCCTCCAGTAACTCCTGCCACTAGCTGGTGCTAGGGGACAGTTTACTGAGCAGCTGCAGAGAGCAGCTCTGCTGGTATTCTGCTGCTCACTTTCTTCATACAGACCTTCTTGTCAGGTGGATCAGCTCAAATCCTTCTTGACCTTCTTCCTTGGCTCTCTGCATGAAACACAAGCATGTTTTTCCTTCTCTGGTATTTCCACTTCCCACTCTGTCAATCAAGCATGTTTATTGAGGAAGCAAGCTAATTATGAAGCAAGCTAATTATTAAGCATGCCAAAATGAGTAAATTCCATCAGGAAATCTTGTTTTCTAGGAGTACCTTCATAATTCAGAGTTAAACATTTCTCAAGTTGGGCACTTCCAGGTTTCAATGAACAGATGGCAGGGTTTGCCTCCCTGGGAGCTGTGGTTAATAGCAACCTATGTGTTCATAATCTCATTAATATTTTATCTCTCATAGTGCCTGTAGTGGCCTGGATCCCAGCAGTAAACCTCTGCAGCAGATCTGTACATNTTCTTCCCTTGTCCACTGGCACAGGGCCTCTTATCACAGCTTACTGTGCTGTTCTGTTTTGTCCTTATAAACACAGGAGATGATGGGCTGCATGTTTTGTCTTCAGCTCAAACTTTGTCTGGGAAAGAAGCTACAGGTGAACTGTTAGGGTCTGGTTACTGAATAGCTCTGAATTGAAGAATTGCTCATACTTTGTTCTGTTTTTTTTTCCTCTCTTTTTTCTTTTTCTTTTGGACAGATAAAACAGAATTGACTGAACTACTGAAATATTTACAGAACTCATACTTGAAATGTCCCAGGGAATGAAACTCTTAAATCTCAAGCAATTAGACATTCCTGATTCTTTCAGTTCCTTCTGGTTCAGGTGATCCTTTCCAACTTACCCTCAAAGTCCTTCAGAGTCCTTATTTTCATTACTGATTTCTACAGCCTGAGTCATCATTGCATCAGTAGTAGCTTTTGTTATAAAAATCTATTTTTTTTCACAACTTAAAGCTTATCTCTGGAGTTTACTCACAGCTCTCACTGTTTGCTTGTTCTCTGAGTTGCTCTCTGCAGTTGGAGGGCTAGGAGACAATAGAGAACAATCTGGAACTTTTCTGTTAAGAACATGTTCAGTTTTTCTTGTCAAAAGTCCTCCAGTAACTCCTGCCACTAGCTGGTGCTAGGGGACAGTTTACTGAGCAGCTGCAGAGAGCAGCTCTGCTGGTATTCTGCTGCTCACTTTCTTCATACAGACCTTCTTGTCAGGTGGATCAGCTCAAATCCTTCTTGACCTTCTTCCTTGGCTCTCTGCATGAAACACAAGCATGTTTTTCCTTCTCTGGTATTTCCACTTCCCACTCTGTCAATCAAGCATGTTTATTGAGGAAGCAAGCTAATTATGAAGCAAGCTAATTATTAAGCATGCCAAAATGAGTAAATTCCATCAGGAAATCTTGTTTTCTAGGAGTACCTTCATAATTCAGAGTTAAACATTTCTCAAGTTGGGCACTTCCAGGTTTCAATGAACAGATGGCAGGGTTTGCCTCCCTGGGAGCTGTGGTTAATAGCAACCTATGTGTTCATAATCTCATTAATATTTTATCTCTCATAGTGCCTGTAGTGGCCTGGATCCCAGCAGTAAACCTCTGCAGCAGATCTGTACATTCACTATTTTAACAGCCAGCCTTTACTTCATTAGTAGAAATGCAGGTTGTGTTTTACCATCCAGCTTACCAAGGGCTGGGTTTAGGGTCCAAACCTCTTGTGCCACCAGTTTCTAAAGCTCTGTTGAGATTGTGAGAAGTGGCCTTTCCTTAACTCTTTGTACAAACAGTTTGGGTGGGTGTAGCAGGAAAACCCTGCCAGGTCTGCATGTGGCTGTCCCTTATTTCTCAGCATCAGTGCCAGGCTCACTGAAGAGGTCACTCCTTTGAGAAGGAAGCTGGAGTGTGCTGTGCTCACTTACTACTATTTATTCCACTCTGGTGGGTTTTTGAGAAGGAAGCTGGAGTGTGTAATGCTGTGCTCAGTTATTACTCTATTATTTATATTTAGTTATTCCACTCTGGTGGTGTTTTGCAGAGTGGTGGAGAGGAAATGAGGAAGAGCTGACATTCCCATCTCTTTTCCCTTGAGTACACCTGCTGAACCTGCTGATTCCTTCCCTGTTTCCTGCATGGGATGAATCAAAAATGGCATGAGGCAAAATAACCACAGGACTCTAAGGGAGGATAATGTGGTTGAAAAAAAGCAGGAAATTGAGCTGCTTCCCACCTCAGATGAGAATGAGACAGAACAGACTAATTTCCTAAGACAAATATGAGGAGATTGAAAATTGCCTTTTTAGAAAATGTTTAGTCATTCCAGAGTGCAGGAGGAAGTGTTTTAATAAGGATTTGGGTTCATCCACTCCTAGTCAATGATTTAACTTAGCTTCTGGTCAGTATTGCCTTCAAGTTGTTACCAGATGGCAGCCTTGCTGTGGGAAAAATGCAAGGATTTACAAAGCAGGGAGGAATCTGCTGCCTCCATCACTAGCTGTCTGTTCTGCACTGGAGAAAGGGCTCTCTGAAGAACAAAACAGATCCTTGCTACCATTTCTCCCCCTCAGGAAGCCAAGGGAGCACATGTATTTCCCCAGGTCTGGTTGGAATGGCTGCATTGCATCAGTCCCACTTGCTGTGCTCTCTCTCCTGCTGGAGGAGAAGGTTCTCATTCCTTTCTGCTAGTGCAGCATCCTCCTAGTTTCCCCTCTGGTAGGAGAATGGAACCTGGGCCATAGCAGTGTTGCTGGGCCATTTCAGAGGAAAAACAGTCCAGTTCTAAATGAAATCCAGAGCAAGTTTACAGGACAGAACTGCCTTATGATGGATGATGCTTTCAGAGAGATCAGCCATGAAAAAAAAAAACCAAAATCTTTCTTTCTCTTTTAATTTTGCTAATGCAGATGTAGCAGTGATGAGGAGAGGTGCCAATATTTGCTGTCAGCTCCATGTTTGCTGACTAAAGCAGTATTTGATTTGTGGAGAAGTGCACCCTGGATTCCATACCCTAAAGCTGCAGGAGCAGCCTGGGTGGATGGAGTGGTTCCTTCCCCTGGTATTTCTGCTCTGAGATCCCATTTGGAATGTGGCTCTGATAAACTGAGGTGTAGGCTGGGAAAAGATCAGATCAGACCCCTCTATTCTGAGCCTGGACAGGTGAGATTCTTGAAACAAAACTGTAATCAGCAGGAAAAAAACCCAAACAAACCAACAACTGAAAATAAACACAAACCAAACAAACACAAGACACCAAAAACCCCAAATAGATAAACAAAACCACACCAACAAAACCCAAACAAACATCCAACTAACGACTGAAAACAAAAACACTCAAACACAAAACAAACACAAGCAACCAAAAACCAGACAAAAAAGGCAAACCACACAAACAAAACCCAAATAAACATACAAAAAAACCCCACCAAACCAACACATTTTAAAGACATTTCTACCCCTGATACAAGTTTTCTGAAATCACTCCCAGAGGTTTCATTTTAGCTCATTTTGGAAACATGAATGAAATTGGAGTGGTGACAATGTTTTGCAGTTCTCACTTTTCCTACTTTTCCTAATCCCTCAATTTCCCCCCTTTTTTCCTTTTTTTTTTTTTTTAATTTTTTTTTTTGTGGNAAACATCCAACTAACGACTGAAAACAAAAACACTCAAACACAAAACAAACACAAGCAACCAAAAACCAGACAAATAAACAAAACCACACAAACAAAACCCAAATAAACATACAAAAAAACCCCACCAAACCAACACATTTTAAAGACATTTCTACCCCTGATACAAGTTTTCTGAAATCACTCCCAGAGGTTTCATTTTAGCTCATTTTGGAAACATGAATGAAATTGGAGTGGTGACAATGTTTTGCAGTTCTCACTTTTCCTACTTTTCCTAATCCCTCAATTTCCCCCCTTTTTTCCTTTTTTTTTTTTTTTAATTTTTTATTTTGTGGATGCCACTATTGGGTTTTGAAGCCTCCAAATCAATCCTCAGTGCCAACTGTTTTCTGGAAGCAGAACACAACCTTGAACACAGGAGGAACATGCAGCTCTGTGCCTGCTGACACACCAGCATTGCACTGGGGTCTGAAACCTGCCTTCTGCAGCCTGCAAGAGCCTAAGGAGCTCCAGGACTGAATGGGGATCTTTGTGCTGCCCTCCCAGTGTTGGTTGCAGGGCAGGGGGAGCTGTGGCTTTGGTCTGCTGCCTAAATCCACAAGGCCTGGACAAAGACACATGGCCAGTGTGGTGCCGGGTTTATTTACACCTAAATCCCTCCCTGCTGCAGCTGGGAAATGGACAAAGCCCCGATTCAAACTTCTCATTATGGCACCAAGTGTCAAGTTCCTTACCCCCTGTATCCCTCAGGAGTTGTCTGGCAAAGCTGGATGCTGAGACCTCCAGAATGATTAATACTTTGGGTTACAGATGCTGTCTGGACAAGGATGGGTTTGACTGAGCTGCTGCATCATCCAGTAGAGTAGAAATACCCAGAACAATGTGTAGGGCAGTTGTGACTTCAGCTGTAAACTGCAGTGCTTCAGGAGCATCTGCACTGCAAACTGCAGATGGTGGAGGAGAAATGATGTTTAGGTGACATGGGTTTTCATCAACAACATCAGAGCAAGTGTCTGAGTGTTCTGGGTAGATACAGTGAGCTGCTTTGTGGGATTTTTTCCTCTCCTGTCCTTTGTTGCCATGTTTTATTAAAGATTATTAAGGATCATGGTGCCATGAAACACAAGGGAACATCCCCTCCTTTGAACTAATGTGAAGCCACAAAGGACTAATGATGAAAGGTTCCTGGCTTGCTGGATTTTCCCTTGCCTGTGGCTATAAGCTGGGCAAGTCACTTCAGCTGTGTCTCATCCTCTCCTGAACTGCAGGGAGTGTTTTCCCTCCTGCTGGGAATGCTACCTCAGTGCTTTCCAGTTGGAGATCTTCATGGGAAGTGTTAATGTGCAGGTTGTACTTGCTTGTTAATGCAATCAGATGTGGTTAAGATACTTGCAATAGCAAACTGCAGCTGCTCTTAAAATAATGAGTAATTCCACTTAAAAGCCCTTGCTGCAAGTTGTAATTGAGATTTAACTATGAATCAGTGCTTTGGAAATTATGGGAGTGACTTATCTCCATCATTCTCCTGGTTCATATTTCATACTGCTGTTTATTGGATTTGTTCTTCTGAGGCCCTAGATGAACTCTTGTAAGAATGGCTGTATTGATGCCTGGAAGCACTGTAAATATTGGTGTTTCACAGCACACTGCTGCTGTGTCTCTTCATCCCAGACACAAATCCAAGGGGACAACTATGCTGATGATCTTTTTCAGTGACATCTGGCTTTCTCACAGGAAGCCTGGTGCCTGCTTGTCTGTCAGGGAGAGCCACATTCATGACTCAAAGCCAAGCTGCAGAGGGGAACGTTGCTGTTACTCACTATAAAGGAATGAATGTGATCAGGAGTAAGGATTTGAAGTTAAAAGCAAGTGTTGATGTATTGAATGCAGTTCCCTGGGATGAGAAGTCAAGCCCAGTGAGCTGCTGAAAGTATGGAGCTGTGGTTTCCTGAGGTGTTCCCAGGCACAGGAACTCTCCTGACCTCAGGCCTGCATTCTGCAAGCTCATTTACTGATCTTTGCTTTCAGCTCACAGAAATATTTGCCCTAGGACAAGGTGCTGCTTGACTTACTGCAAAGCAGCAAAGACTCCATCTTCCAGATAAACTCTACCCAAAAAAACCCACCAACATGTAGCCTGGGTTCAACCTACTTCTGAAGTCCTGAAGCAGGGATGGGAAGCCAGATAAGAGGAGGCAGTGGAAGCTCAGGTCACAGAATGCTGCAATAGTTTGCATGTGGAATGTAAACCTCTTGTGTGGATTTTGAGTCTCTGTTTGTAGAATGTTCTACCAAAATTCTTCTGTAGCATATAAATGCATAACAAATCCAGCCAAGCCTTTAATGAAGAAACCACTGTTTCTGGTTTTGCTTGAAGCTGAATGGAATGTTCTATCACTTCAGTTTCAGGCAGCAGGGTGGTATGAATCATCAGAATATTAAATATATCAGTGTAGCAGCAGCTGTTTCTCCATTCTGACTGAATAACAGAGGTCTCCTGACTCTGCAGAGCCCTTGCTTTCTTTAGCCATATACTGAATATCCTGTACTCCAGCTGATAATGCAGAAGAAATCTGTCTTCCCATGTTTACAGGTACAGCACAATATTTAATACAGAGCCTCTAATGCTGGAAGCCCCCAAATGATGTTTCAGTGGAGCATGGGCCATTTGGCCAGAGGTTATTTCATCCAAGATTAATTAAACTTTCCTTTAGAAGGCAGAATATAAAGATGTAGTTGATAAAACAGTTGTGCATGAAACTTGCTCAGCATTCTCTATCAAAATCCAGTGGGATGTAGGGACACAAAACACCTAATCTGGCCCCCTTTAAGTACTGCAACCTAAAAGTAGAGGGGCAAAGGATACTGGTGTGGGAAGTCAAACTCTTTCTAGTCAAGACAAATGTCTTTAACTGAGCTGGGAAGTGCATTAGGTGTGAGTTCTATTTTAGGGGAGGGACCTCATTGGCTGTAGGAGGCTGCAGACTTGCTTTCTGGAAAGCTAACTGCTGGAATATCCCAGAAGGATCAGAAATAGAAGTTGTACCTTCACTGCATGATGTTGTCACATGAGTAATACTGCAAAATGCAGAGAGCAGAGACAGCTCTGGGTAGTCACAGTGAGGTACAGCCCAAAACCTTGCATCCAAATACTGACACTGACAGAATTCAGCCTTCAGAAAACCAGTTTAGATAAGGGACAAAAAAGCAGCTCCTGGACCTGGAGATCCCAGCCTTTGATCTCTGCAGTTCTCAGCACAGGGCAGTGTGAAGAGAAAGCTCATTGCTCACCACAGCCTGAGTGGCCCATTAAATGAGCTGAAAAACTGCACTGAGACTCTCCAAACCATTTTATCTCACATGTTTAGTTCTGATGCTTCATTTCTCAGTGGCAGATGAGCTGGTTGTAGGCACTGCTGACCAGAGAAGTAGCAGAATCATTTAGGAAAATGGAGAAAAGTTAAAAATATTTTATAAGTTTGGGATTTTTTAAATATGTTTATGTGGTGGGTATTTTTTGGTGGTGGTGGGTTTTTAAAAAAAAATAAAGAAGAAGTGTTGTCAAATAAGACAATTTACATGATAATTTTTATTTCCAAAGCTTGGATTGGTCTGCCAGCACATGAAATAAACAGAAAAGCAAATCTAGGTAAGATGCCATGTTTAACAGTTATTGCCCATATGGCTACCATGATTTTCACAGCAAACTCCTCAGTGTCTGTTTCCAGAACATGCTGCACTGCAGCCACTTGCCTTCCAAAGCTTTTGCCCTGAGCTCTGGCACTTCAGGCTGCACTCTGTGCCACAGCAAAGCCTGCAGGCTCCAAAGCTGCTCCAAAGCTCCTCACCAACATCTTCCCATCTCCTGGTGCACACCCATTATCAAACAAGCCAACCAGAGAGTTAAAAACTGAGTTACAAAGGAAAAAAAAAAAATAGAAATGTCTACACTGAAGACCTTCTAGGTATTGTCACTAAAGCAGGCTGAGTAACTGGTTAAAGTGACCCATCAAAAGTGGGTATTTTCCAAGCACCCTTTAATTCAGGATGTGTATTTCAGCCCCTGTTGTCTCTGCAACAAGGGGAGCCAGGAATTCCTGGTGCAACAGGGAGATGAGCAGCTCTCCCTTGGTAGGTCAGGTCCAGCTGGGCCTACCAGACTTTGCCACATCATTACAGAACAGCAGAAAATCTGATTCAACAGTGGAAAGTTTTGAGCTTCCAGTAGCTAGTGTTTTCTGAATTTATAATTCATGAGCTCTCTCTGAAGCTAATTCCTCCTTTTTTTTGATACATCATTTGGTAGATAAACATGTCACAAGCTCTTCACCAGCCAAAACCACTTAAATTGGGGAGGTATTTCTTAAGGAAATGCTTAAAATGTGATGTGAAGTCATCTTTGGTAGGATTTACAACTCAAGCTAGCATATTTTACCTGCAAATCACATTTCATTTGTACATCTCCTTGCTGCTGGGTGTTTTCTTGCTGTAGAATCTTGTTCTTTCTTCCAGTAAATGCCTGATTAGTACCAATCCTATGAAATGTTCCATACTTGATAGTTTGGGGCTGGGGGTGGAGGTCTTGGGGGGTAGAAGGGAGTCCTTAGGGTTGTGTGGGATCCCCATAGATCTGGAAATTTCTTTTCCATGGATCATCTTCTCACACCAATAGAGGAATAGTCTTTAGTTCTTATAAAACAAGAAGCACTTGTATTTTCTGGTCATGGGCACTTGGTTCAACTGTTTTCAGGGCCTGCAAAACAAAAACACACAAATGTTTTGTTGTTCCTTGCAACCCACGTGTTAATGACATGATCTTTTCTCCCTCCTCTGCTTGTCTTTCCTGTCACCACCTCTTCCCAGTTCAGATTTTGCTTTTCTCAGCTGCTCAACAGCTGCCACAAACACCCTGAGCAGTGAGATGGAGGCATCCAACACTTGCAGAAGTTGCTCGTGGATTCATAGGAGTGAGTTCCACCTCTGTGCAGCAGTGACCCAAAGCCCTCTCCCTGTCAGTGGTGTAACCTGTGTGGTGCCTGAAGCTCATGAGGGAGTTCAGCCCACCCACACCACAGGGGCAGCTCTTCCTGGGTTAGTAAACCCTGAGTAAGGTGAAAATGGGTTATTTTGTCAAAAGAGAAGCAGGAGCCATTTCCAGAGTGATTCCTGCTTTGCTCAGAGGATGACACTTGTTTGGAAAGCCTGAGTAGCAATTTACTTACGAGTACCTGCCTGACATCTTCCTTACAACAGCAATTATTATTCCTGCAAGGATTCCAACTGCAACTATGATTCCAATAATTATTCCAACCAGTGCAATTGTTTCCAGACCACCTGCAAGAGGAAAACAGGAATGTTAGGCTGTTTCTCTCAGAGGCTGCTGAGAGAACTGACACTGCTCTGCTGCATCCCACCACTGGGAGAACACTCCCTTTGATCCTGTGACTCTGGAGCAGCTTTGGGAAGTTCAGCTGGGTTTTCTGCAGCCTGTGAATGGGCTGGAGGGCTCCACAGGGATGTGGCTGTGGGGACAGTCATCAGCTGAACCACAGGAGGCACAGCAGGGATGTGTCTCCTCCCAGAACATTCCTTTGGCATGGGCATAGCTGCTGCCTTCCAGGGGGGTGTCACCTGGCAGACAAGTTCTCCCTTAATTTTAAAAACCATCCTTGTATTCAATACCTTTTTCAGTTTTCTCTGGTTCCCCACTCAGTCCATCTGTAAAGCAAGAAAAAGAATTAATTACTTCATTACTCTGCTTTGTCCAGAGCTTTGCATCCCAAATTGGAATGCTGTATGCAAGGAAAAACTTTCTTGACTAGATGACAAGGGTTTGAGGGCTGTGCTTTTGGGGAGAAGTGAGCAAATGAAAAGCTTGAGAGAATGAAAAGGGCTCCCTGAAGTGATAGAAATGCAAACCTAAGGGACTGTGGTCTAATAGATAATAGTGAAAACTGAGTGTGATCACACTAAGATTAATGAGGATATACCTGGTGTAAAATAATTATAATTAAGACAGAAATTGGATTTTAATTGTCTGAGACTGATTTATGCTGATAAAATTCTTCATCAATTAATACATTATAAGTGTATATATATATACACACTTTTAAAATGTCTATTTTTAGTTAAAGTTCCATTTTGGAGAGTTGCTTTTCATCTGAAAATCAATGGAAGGCTTCAGGAAGTTGCTGCCTCAGTGGGGCAGGACTGTCAGTGCCCCATGAAACACAACTGTGCAGCCCCACATTCCCTCTGTCAGCACATCTGTTAGGCAGGGAGGATGTGGAGTGGTTATAAAGGAGTAATTTTAGAGATCTTTTCCCTTTAAAAATTCACTAAAATGCTACTTTTGAGACCACCTTACACTTGCTCTTTAATTTTCCAGCTATTGTTTAGTAGCTGGCAGTAGAACTTTGACATAATCAAATAGAAATGGAAGGGGTTTTAAATTGTATTTGTTTTTACCATCAATATTTTCTGTGTTGGCTTCATATCCAGTAGAATTACCAGTGTCTTCACCCGTGGCCAGTGCACTTTCTGTGGTCATCAGTTGTCCAAACTGCAAGAGATGGGTTACATTGTGTAGCCTTGTGGGCAACTACAGGAACCAGGGGGGGGAAAAGAGGAAAAACAAAACCTCAGTACCTTCAGCCTGTGCATGTGCAGGGAGCCTGCAAATTTCTAGCTCTCTGGGGTGCTTTGTGACTGGTGCAGTGACCAAAAACCCCCAGTGACTCCAAATGGAGCTGGTTTGTCTGCAGCTGGAGGCAGGGGAGCAGGGGAGCACTGCAGGGTACTGCAGACCTGCCTTTTTCTCTTGGGGTTTTTCTAACTGGTTTGTCACTTGGGTTCTCTGATTCTCACCCAGAGACCTGGAGCTGGAAGGGGCAGCCAAGCAGCAGGTTTTGGAGCAACAGATCTTGCAGCACAGAACAGCTGCCAAAAAATACCTTGGTCACTTTAAGCTGATTGCTTGGAAGGTAAAAGAATTGCTGCTAGATCTCTTTTTTTATGTTAGAACTGCAGGTTCTTGGTTGTGATTTCCAGTGATTCTTGTTCAGAGTCTAAGGCAGAAGAGAATACTTGAAAAAATGGGAACCTAAAAGAATCTTCATTTAGAATGATACTCACCAGGGTTGGTGACTCCTCAAATTCAGTGTCATTTCTCTCTCTGAAATCAATTGTTGCACTTTCCTCTCCTTCTAGAACTGAGCTTGCTGGATAAAATTCAGAAAACAAGTTAGGATTTTACATGGTAATCTCATGTTTGGCTGCTCTGACAATGAAATGTTAATCCTGAGATATATGTGATGTTCCCTGCTCCTGTGCACTTAAATTTGCAAATTTATTTGGATTAACTTTGAATTCTGCTGGACTCTTGTAGAAAGCTGCAGGACAAAGAGCTAAGCACACATCACTTAACCCTGGCACAACCCTGAAATGCTTTGGTTGCTCAACAATGTGTCTAAGAAAATATTTCTGGTTTTTTTAAAGAGAAGATTCCTCCCCAGGGGGATTTGACTACTCCAGATTTCAAGATAAACATTAGCCTTTAGATAAATGACTTCAAGCATCTTCCATTTTCTAAAATAATAGGAGCTTTCTCCCATTTTTTAGCTCACTCCTGCCTGCAACCTTGCTTTTTAGAGCTATCACTCATGTTTATGGGTGCTGCTCTCCTTTAGGAACTATTCCCACACAAATCTACTCAGAGAGAATTGAAAAGCTACAAACTTTTCTTGCCATACTTCGAATTTTTTAGGTAACAATGTAGGGTATCCCATTTTATTCTAGTCCTGTAATACCACCAGTGCTCTTTGGTGTGCCAGACATTCACCTTTTGGTCTGCAGTGCTCCTTGCAAACACAGCCACACTTGGCCAGTAGGAAAAATCAGATCAAGGTAGGACATGAAAGATACAGATGTGTGAATAGATGAGAACAGAAATATCACTTATTTAGTTTCTTGCAGAGCCATCAACTGTGGCCATGCACAGCAGAGTGTGAGATCTCCTGGGAGCTGTGACAAAGCTGGTGAGGCTGCTGGACATGTTGTTGCCTGGGGAGTAAGAGTTTTGCTAATTCCAGCTATACCAGTGTTTAAACTGGAGCAAAGAGCTAGTAATAGCCATTGTGCTGAGCACAAATTTCAGGCAAAGAAACCCAGCCCTAAAACTTCTGAAAAAAATCCTTCCTGGATTCCAATTTTGCATCTAAAACTCGATTTCTTTCCTCAGAGCAAAAGTTCATCCAGAGATTTTCCAATCCATCTGTCACTTGCAGCACAGCCCTGAGCTCTTGCTAGGAAGCCCTGCAGTGCTGGCTGGAGGCTGGGAGGGGAGAACAGTTTCTCCTCACAGGTTTTAGGGGGCTGGAGAAAACCCTGGGTGCTCACACATCCTTTGCCTGCCATGTGTATAGGTGAGAACTGCCAGCTCTGGTAGGTTGCTATGAACACAGAACTGAGCCTTCCTTGTTTGGTACCTCTGAGATGGGGTAAATAGGAAGAGAAATAGTCATCACCCATGAGTTTGATGAGATCTTAACACTCTTTCTGCTTTCACCTGGTATTTAGTGACCTGTCTCCTCTGCATGTGAAGTTAGACTATTTTTGAAGTTCATTTGTACCAAATAGGCTATTTCTTTTTAGTGCCTCTTTTAAAATAAAAATGTTATTGCAAATGAAAAAGCCAATATTTAATTTTGAAGTGAGTTAAAGAAAAAAAGGTACTGACACTTTAAAGGAAACTTTTAATNTTACCAGTGTCTTCACCCGTGGCCAGTGCACTTTCTGTGGTCACAGTTGGTCCAAACTGCAAGAGATGGGTTACATTGTGTAGCCTTGTGGGCAACTACAGGAACCAGGGGGGGGAAAAGAGGAAAAACAAAACCTCAGTACCTTCAGCCTGTGCATGTGCAGGGAGCCTGCAAATTTCTAGCTCTCTGGGGTGCTTTGTGACTGGTGCAGTGACCAAAAACCCCCAGTGACTCCAAATGGAGCTGGTTTGTCTGCAGCTGGAGGCAGGGGAGCAGGGGAGCACTGCAGGGTACTGCAGACCTGCCTTTTTCTCTTGGGGTTTTTCTAACTGGTTTGTCACTTGGGTTCTCTGATTCTCACCCAGAGACCTGGAGCTGGAAGGGGCAGCCAAGCAGCAGGTTTTGGAGCAACAGATCTTGCAGCACAGAACAGCTGCCAAAAAATACCTTGGTCACTTTAAGCTGATTGCTTGGAAGGTAAAAGAATTGCTGCTAGATCTCTTTTTTTATGTTAGAACTGCAGGTTCTTGGTTGTGATTTCCAGTGATTCTTGTTCAGAGTCTAAGGCAGAAGAGAATACTTGAAAAAATGGGAACCTAAAAGAATCTTCATTTAGAATGATACTCACCAGGGTTGGTGACTCCTCAAATTCAGTGTCATTTCTCTCTCTGAAATCAATTGTTGCACTTTCCTCTCCTTCTAGAACTGAGCTTGCTGGATAAAATTCAGAAAACAAGTTAGGATTTTACATGGTAATCTCATGTTTGGCTGCTCTGACAATGAAATGTTAATCCTGAGATATATGTGATGTTCCCTGCTCCTGTGCACTTAAATTTGCAAATTTATTTGGATTAACTTTGAATTCTGCTGGACTCTTGTAGAAAGCTGCAGGACAAAGAGCTAAGCACACATCACTTAACCCTGGCACAACCCTGAAATGCTTTGGTTGCTCAACAATGTGTCTAAGAAAATATTTCTGGTTTTTTTAAAGAGAAGATTCCTCCCCAGGGGGATTTGACTACTCCAGATTTCAAGATAAACATTAGCCTTTAGATAAATGACTTCAAGCATCTTCCATTTTCTAAAATAATAGGAGCTTTCTCCCATTTTTTAGCTCACTCCTGCCTGNTTTTTTTATGTTAGAACTGCAGGTTCTTGGTTGTGATTTCCAGTGATTCTTGTTCAGAGTCTAAGGCAGAAGAGAATACTTGAAAAAATGGGAACCTAAAAGAATCTTCATTTAGAATGATACTCACCAGGGTTGGTGACTCCTCAAATTCAGTGTCATTTCTCTCTCTGAAATCAATTGTTGCACTTTCCTCTCCTTCTAGAACTGAGCTTGCTGGATAAAATTCAGAAAACAAGTTAGGATTTTACATGGTAATCTCATGTTTGGCTGCTCTGACAATGAAATGTTAATCCTGAGATATATGTGATGTTCCCTGCTCCTGTGCACTTAAATTTGCAAATTTATTTGGATTAACTTTGAATTCTGCTGGACTCTTGTAGAAAGCTGCAGGACAAAGAGCTAAGCACACATCACTTAACCCTGGCACAACCCTGAAATGCTTTGGTTGCTCAACAATGTGTCTAAGAAAATATTTCTGGTTTTTTTAAAGAGAAGATTCCTCCCCAGGGGGATTTGACTACTCCAGATTTCAAGATAAACATTAGCCTTTAGATAAATGACTTCAAGCATCTTCCATTTTCTAAAATAATAGGAGCTTTCTCCCATTTTTTAGCTCACTCCTGCCTGCAACCTTGCTTTTTAGAGCTATCACTCATGTTTATGGGTGCTGCTCTCCTTTAGGAACTATTCCCACACAAATCTACTCAGAGAGAATTGAAAAGCTACAAACTTTTCTTGCCATACTTCGAATTTTTTAGGTAACAATGTAGGGTATCCCATTTTATTCTAGTCCTGTAATACCACCAGTGCTCTTTGGTGTGCCAGACATTCACCTTTTGGTCTGCAGTGCTCCTTGCAAACACAGCCACACTTGGCCAGTAGGAAAAATCAGATCAAGGTAGGACATGAAAGATACAGATGTGTGAATAGATGAGAACAGAAATATCACTTATTTAGTTTCTTGCAGAGCCATCAACTGTGGCCATGCACAGCAGAGTGTGAGATCTCCTGGGAGCTGTGACAAAGCTGGTGAGGCTGCTGGACATGTTGTTGCCTGGGGAGTAAGAGTTTTGCTAATTCCAGCTATACCAGTGTTTAAACTGGAGCAAAGAGCTAGTAATAGCCATTGTGCTGAGCACAAATTTCAGGCAAAGAAACCCAGCCCTAAAACTTCTGAAAAAAATCCTTCCTGGATTCCAATTTTGCATCTAAAAATCGATTTCTTTCCTCAGAGCAAAAGTTCATCCAGAGATTTTCCAATCCATCTGTCACTTGCAGCACAGCCCTGAGCTCTTGCTAGGAAGCCCTGCAGTGCTGGCTGGAGGCTGGGAGGGGAGAACAGTTTCTCCTCACAGGTTTTAGGGGGCTGGAGAAAACCCTGGGTGCTCACACATCCTTTGCCTGCCATGTGTATAGGTGAGAACTGCCAGCTCTGGTAGGTTGCTATGAACACAGAACTGAGCCTTCCTTGTTTGGTACCTCTGAGATGGGGTAAATAGGAAGAGAAATAGTCATCACCCATGAGTTTGATGAGATCTTAACACTCTTTCTGCTTTCACCTGGTATTTAGTGACCTGTCTCCTCTGCATGTGAAGTTAGACTATTTTTGAAGTTCATTTGTACCAAATAGGCTATTTCTTTTTAGTGCCTCTTTTAAAATAAAAATGTTATTGCAAATGAAAAAGCCAATATTTAATTTTGAAGTGAGTTAAAGAAAAAAAGGTACTGACACTTTAAAGGAAACTTTTAATACAGAGGAAGAATGATTTGACATTAGAGAAAATAATCTGGTTTTGCTTGAAAGTCTCAGCTGAATTCTACTGGAAATTTACAAATATTTTTTTTTCTTGCTCCTAAAACTTATTTTTGAACTAAACTGATTTTTTTTTTCATCCATCTTTAGCAATGTAAGACCCAGAGCTTTGTCCCATCGCCAGGAGACTAAACACTGATCTAAATTTAGATTTCTAATTCTAGGTGTACTCAAATAAATAGAAAATGCTATTTTTATAGCTTTATAAACCTGAAGAGAGATACACTTTCTATTTAGGAGGCAGAAGGGTGTGCAAGTGGTAATTTAGGCATCAACAGATGCAGTATATTCGTGTTATGCCAATATGAGCTCTAACATGTAGTGGCCAATTAATCCAGCCAGTCTCCCAAAACTCACCTTATTATCCCTGGGAAGGCTGGAACAGGGTAAACCATATTTCTAAGTTAGATGGTTAATAATATTTCAGTCATTTTTGATTGCAAGACCCCAGTGAGCAGCAGTTTTCTGCTGAGGTAGCATAAAAGGGGCTTGAGTTTTAGATGTGTTGATCCAGCCACTGTAAATATCAGAGCACTCGAAGACACAGCAATATTTTCTAATACTTTCTCTTTGATAATGTCTTTAAAGTACATTATTGGGGTTGTGCTATGTGAATTTTAACCAGAAAGAAACAGCAAAAGAGCTCAGCAACATGAATTGTGCATGGATCAGTTTACCTTGGAATCCCAGTTGGAACTGAAAAAACATCCTTTGTTCACTAGTTGCAAAATGAGCCCTGATGAAGAAAACCAACGAGCAGAGGAAAAACCCCAAGCAGAAAGTGAAGTAAGTTCTGTTTGTAACAACAAGCAGCTTATTGAGAAGCTGCTGATCCTGCTGGCATGGCAGCAGCTTTCAGCCCTGAGGAATTACCTGGTGGGGAAGGCAGGAGAGGAAACAGTCCCAGGACAAAGGTGTGGAGACAGGGTGAGTGTCACAGCCAGGAAACACTGCTCTGTGTGGTGCAGTTGTTATTGCAGATTTTTGGCAGTGCCTGACACACAGAAGACCCATTTTTGGTGTGTTTGCCCTCTGTGTACAGTGGCTGAGAAAAGGAGGTGGCCCAGATTAATCTTGCCTAAATTTAGGCTCTTAATAGAGGTGCTTAAATAAGATGTCTGCTTGTCCTCATCATCCTTTAAAGATAAATACTGCAGAGGGTAATGCAGCTCACATCCTTGTGTCATCCTTCTACTGCTGCCTTCCCCAAACTGGAGAGCCCCAAATGGCTCCTCATTAACCTCCTAAAGCTCCCAGCCCAGCCCTGTGTCCCAGCCCTAACACTGTGGCCAAGCTGAGGTCCTGTATCTGTGGAGAGCAGCCCCTGGCTGCATTTCCAGGTTGGTTTTTCTGGACAGACACCCGGGCTGGTCTGGGTGGTCAGACCCTGCTGAAAGAAAGACTGGGGGGTACAAGTTGTTACTGGTGTAGGGAGGAATTTGTAGGAATTTGTTCCTTTATAGGAAGGAATATTCAATCCTGGACAACACTTTGTTGTCATAAAGAAGGTCATGAGAGAGAGTCAGAAAGAAAAACATCCTGAACTGGAGAGCAACTATTGGAGCTGAAAATCCTTCCCCAGTCCCCAGTGCAAGGCGTGTGGCAGGGACATCAAAGGGGATGTAAAGGCTGTCAGAGGGTGTGTGCTCTTTGTTGGCTTCATCTGATGTGGGCCAAGTGGAGCAAGAGCCATAAGCTTGAGCAGTGCTCCTGCATATGTTCTTAATATTATCTTGCAGGCTGTAAATAACCCGTTGCCTCACCGTGCTGTGCTTGTCCCAGCCAGCCCTGGGGCCTCCCCTGGCTGCAGCCATAGGTTGCTGCAGCTGTGGGTTCATCACTGCACCCCCCTCTGCCAAGTTCCAGCTGGATGCCTTCAGTTCAAAGGGCCTGGCTGCTATCAGGCTGCAGCTCCTCACACCAGGACAAAATGGCATGTCTTGAAAAGTTGAAATTGCTCTGCAAACATTCCCTGGCTCTGCATCTCATCAGCCACTCGGGGGAAGATGAGCTCACTGCTCCTTGTTAGGCACCCAGTGGCAGTTCACTGCCTCTCAGGGCTGCTTTCAAAGCACGGTGGTTGTGTTGGGAAAGAGAATGAATTGGAAAACTCTTGTTCATTAGCATTACTTTCAGGTATCTCCAAAACCAACAAAGATACTTTTGAAGATGAAAAACTGTTGTAGGATCTTCCCCCAGCAGTCTAAACAAAGCCAGATGCTGGTGGGCAAAGGCAGTTGTGAGCCTGTAGTTTAGGTTAATCCTTGGAATAGGAAGCCCTCAAAATAGAATGAGTTTCCATGTCTGGGATAAGGTGCCAGCAGGTAAAAAAAGCCTAACCATAAAGGATTCCCTCCAGCAAGAGCTGAAATAATATTTATTGTACCTTGCCCCTCTGCTCCCATTAAAAAATGCCTTCAGTTACTTGTAACAGCAAAAAAAAAATAAATATAGCAGGGTAACTGTCAAACAAAAGCTTTGATCTTCAAATTGCAGTTTATTTTAATCTGTATGTTGTGGATCCATCTCACATTTTATTCTACCCAGCTGTGCTTGGGGAAATCTTCTCCAGAAAAGCAAAGGGAAGAATTTAGTGGGACAGGTCGCCTGGGAGATTGGCTCTTCTGCTGGAGATATTAGTGAGCTAACTGGCTGGAGCTGACTGCTGTTTTTCTGCATCTGCTTCCTGAGCTGGTCCAACCCAAGTGGTGTTGTTTGAAGGCCTGTGGATGTATGTCTGTGTTACCCATCCTGTTTTGGCCATATTTTGCTCAGCATTTCTGTCCCAGGACAGGAATTCTCTTGGAGGAAGCATTCCTCACTCACAGACCTCAGTATGACTGTTAGCAAAGCTGAGGCTAAAAGTCAGTATCTCATTATAGTTGGAGTTCAGTGGAAACTTTGACTCGTGGTGGAAATTGAACAGAAAAGTGTGATTTGATAAGGTTGGAATATATAATGTCTCAGCTCTGTAGTTTTCAAATGCAGCTTTGCCTGTGACTTGCCTCCTTCCTCAATGAAAATGCTTTCCACAGTCAGATCCGAAATCTACCTCATCAGCTTAATTTTCTCTGAAAGCAGTTTTCCATTATTTTTCTGTAATTGCTTAAGCATTTTCAAGCATTTTGAAAAAGCACATGGTATCTCTTTTTTCGTGGGGGGGTAGGAGGTGGTGGAGGTGGTTCAGTGCTGCCAAATCCAGGCTGCAACATTTTTGAGACTTCAGAAAAACCAAAGTTTTGAAACGTAGCAGAGTCTGGGTTTTGCTTTCTGGATTTTGAGCCTTTGGACAATTAAAATTTTCAAACTTTAGAAAGGTAGTTTCTTAATGTAAACTGAAATTCTCATTCATACCTGTGGCTCCTGCCCATCTGCAGGACCCTGAGAACTTCCCCCAGCCTGGCTAGGGCCATGGCACTGGCACTTTCTGGAAGCTGGAGTGTTTAACCATAACAAAGATCATGCCATAATAAAAATACACTGGATAAGGGCAAGTGTTTAGACTCTTTGTCCTCCAGGAGAAAGTTTGTACTGTCTAACTCCTGAAGTGCTTCCTGCCTTTTCCTTACACAAGGACTCAGGGCTTGGCTTTATCTAACACAGCAAGCTGGATGGGAAAGCACCAGAACTTGGGAAAGTCTCTCCAGCTGACACGGTGCTGACACAGGGAAGGGATCTAGCTCTGCTCTGAGGTCTCTGCTCAGGTATTCCATGGAGCTCATGGTGACAGTGTTTTGCTGAATTGTCAGAAACATTTCCTTTGGTCACCACACCCCACTGCAGCTGGTTTCTATTGCTGCAGCTGCTTAGCCAGAGGAACCAAGCCAGAGCTGGAATCTACCCTGCCAAGTGGCACTGCAGGATCTATCACATGTCTGCTGAATAGGCTACATGGCCCATGTACAGGATCCCAGCAGCAAAGCAAAGCCAAATGTGTTTTAACTGGGTGGATGGAGAGGAAAAGAACTGCTCTGAGTGCTTGCTGGGGCTGTGACCCAGAACCAAAGGTGGGAAACAAAGCCCCATGATGAAAAGGTAGCAGCTTGGTGAGGTTTCTCCTGGACATGATCAAACTGGGCACAGGGCTGTGGGCATGAAGAAGGAAGAGACTATTGAGACTATTTCACCCCATCATGGGATATTCCTTCCAAACATTACAGAAAGATCTAGAGATGAGTCTTCCAAGGGGACAGTTTTACTAGTGTTCCTTTATCAGTCTGATTTCTTGTCTGGTGCATTTGCTGAGCTCAGAGCTGCTGTCCAAGGAATGTGGGATAAAAACACTTTCTTAGTGACATTTGCTGACCCTGTGGCCACTGTTTGCTGTCTCACCAGCCAACCCATTGTTTTCTGTCAGCAGCAGGGCTTTGACTGGTGCCACAAGACTGAAGTCCTGGCCAAGATGCAAGACTCTTTTGCACCCTTCTCCAGGTGGCAGCTCAACCTGCAGCACTAGGGCACCACGTGTACCCCTGTGCCTGACCAGAAGCACTGGAGATGTGTGTGATCTGTGGGGTGCTCTGTGTACCAGTATTGGGATATGTAAATGCAGGTATTCAAATTGAATTCAAGGAATTCAAACATGACCTCTTAATTCATAATAAACTAATCTTTTCCCTAAATCACTCCCACCCCAGAACTCTGAGGCTGTAGCCAGGTGCCCTTTCACACCTTCCCTGCCAAAGGTTGCTAACCCTTGGCATCTGCCAGCAGCACTGTTTGGGTGCCAGTGCTTAACCCATCTGTTTGAAATGGGCATGCTACCCTGGCACTGCCAGCTGGCTAGGCTTCAGTTTTGGTCACACGATGGTTTTTGGCTAACTGCTTCACACTGCCACACAGCAAGGAAGATCCACTCAAATCTGTTTAGTCTGCCTTTCATGCTAACTACCAACACACCAGCCAATATCTGATGGGTTTCATAAGCATAAAAACATTTGAATATGCATTTGGAATTCAGTGTGTCCCTGTTACAGATTCAGCAGCATCTCACAAGCCCTCCTAAGAGAAGATGTGTTTGCCCTCTCACTTTTCTCAAGGATTTCTCTTTAGAACATCCCAGCACACCTATAGTCCCAATCCTGCATCATCTGGGGAAGTGCTGTGTAGCTGTCAGCTTTTCTGCAGCATTTTCACGCATGAATATGTAGTATTGTGCATTTCAAACTGAGGCAGTGGCATGTGCACCCAGACTGCAGGGCAGGGTGGATCTGGGATGCAGGGAGTAGCAGGACCTGGCAACATTTGGATTCCATCCTGCAGTCCCTGACCTCATCCAGACAAAAAGCAAACAAACCACCAAAACAAACGTGCAACTGAGACAGCCCATCTGGTGGAGCTGGGCAAACTGGAGTCATTTCTGTGGTGCACATGGGTGCATGGCTTGCCTCAGATGACACCAGGGGGAAACACTGCTGGCTTCTGTGGGAGCCCAGCAGTCTGCGTGCTGTGGGGATCCTTCCTTTGCTGCTTTTGCTTCTCTGGTAAACTGCTCTCCAGTTCCCTGCTGCTGCTCTCTGCAGATGATTTACAAGCACTAGGGCTGGGGTAAATGCATGGGTTCAATGGCAGCTGTGGAATTACAGGAGCTGAGAATCCAGCCTCTCTCTTTGCAGTTTTGATGGAGCAGGCTGAGTTAATGAAAGGTCTGCTTGTGAGTTTTTAGCCCTTGCCTTGTCGAGCTCTCAAACACCACCTTCTGAGATACAAGGAGAGCCTCTCTGTGTTCCCAGCAAGGAAAAGAAAGCACAGTTTATCTGCTCTCTCCTGGTTTTCTACCAAAACAGACTTGCTGATTTGCAGGGCCACTAATTGAGATTCACTGAGATGTTTTTCACCTTTCTGTGTTAATGAAGTTTTGGACATTGGACATGCAGAGCTGGATTGATCTCATGCTAACGTGGTTGGCAAGAGGCTTGGATGGGGACACGTGTGCAGCCAGACACAGGGTGAGAGGCTTTGTCATGAGGATTTAGTAGGAAACTGACTCCCTTTGGAGTCATGTGTGACTGTTCACTTGGGGTGTTCAATTAATTTACTACCAGAAGTTCAAAGAATTCCATTTTCAGAAGCATTTAGTTGTCTGACTGGCAACAGAGTTTGGGTAAATAAAGATGCCTTTGAAAAAAAATTTTTCTTGCACTTTTGTCAGTTCTGTTTTGTATGATTTTGAAAAATACAGGAAAGTTTTTAGTCTTTCATGGTTGACCATAAACTTCCATTTCTTTGCTTACCACATAAACACTTTTCACCTGACTTTTCCTGTGCACATGCTTACTTTCAGTCCAAAAGAAATGCAAAATACCCTGACCTGTTATAAACCCAGTTAACTGTGGGACTTGCATAAGGAGGGTGATGTGGTGTTTGCCTCCAGGTGGGCAGCTGGTGCAGCTCCAGTGGCAACTTGTTAGACACTCCTGAGAACTTTTGCTGATGGAATGTGACAGCCAATAGAGTGATCTCCTCCTCTGCAGAGATCCAGGCATATATAAAAATAAGATTTTTATTAGGCATTCTTTCTGTATTTTTGCTAATTCCTGCAATTAATTTTCTTTGGAAGCTCACATATGAAGAGTGAGGTGAATGAATAAGTTCATTCTCCTATCTTCCTCCACACCACTATAGTTTTTTAGGCTTTTACAGTTTTGTGCTGTCTTTCCTCACATCACCCAATACAAGGAGCCTTTATCCTTTCTTTTGGAAACCACACTGCTGACTTTGGGTCTCAGTTGTGCTGAAATGGATTCTGCACCTCTGGCCTCTGCATGAAGTTGCAGAAGCTCAAAACCAATTGAACTGATCAAACTGTGGAACTTTCTGCTGTGCTTAGAGCTCAGATCAACAACTGAACTCAGTTTATTTGGCAATTCGAGGAGGAATTTGGAACCAATAGTAATCCTTTAGGAAATCAGCTTCTCCATCAAAAACCCTCATGCTTTTCTTGATCCTGTCTCAATCTATAAAATGGACTGCCAGATATAACAAAAGGGTAGCTGCAGATTCAGTTATGGCCTGATTAATGGTAAGAGCTTTCAGAATCTGGAAAGTAGGGGTTTTTTTCCCCTCTAAAACCCTCAGGCCAAATTGTGTGCCCCAGAGGTTCAGGTACCAGACCATACCCAGAACCCTCTCCCACCTCCACTGTCTGCAGGCACAGCAGTTGTCATCTGAAATCTAACTTGTAATTCCTGATGGTTGTGAGTAAACACCAGTGACAATGCACTAAATACTGGTGACTTGCTTGTGTTTTATCTGGAGTGTGTTTTCCTGGTGTATCCTTTGGAATTTATCCTGAATGACTGGCTCCCTGTGATCAAAATTAATCAAATCTGAACAGACACAGAAAGCCTTAAATTGTAAATCCTGTTCTAGATCCACCTCTCAAACTCTACTGGCCATAAAGCAGAGGTAGCTCTTGGAAGTGGGAAATAAATTAACATTTTTCTGACTAGCAGAGTCTCAACCTGATGCTTGCTGGACTGTTTCTGAGTTGAGAAAAAATATGCTGAAATATTTCCCAAAAGCCTGAAGGTGAAACGCATTTTTCTCCCTGTAATTAAACTTCTCTAAGATAGCTAATTAAGCTTCTATAAGATAGCTAATTAAGCTTCTGTAAGATAGCTAATTAAGCTTCTGTAAGATAGCAGTGGTTTTGCCTCATTTCAAATGGTTTAGGCTTTGATCTGATGCTGGTGCTTTCTAAGCTACTAGGTGAGCCTAGAAAGCAGCATTTGGCTCAACTACTATCTGTTGATTCTAGATTTCTAATTTGCTTTGAAATGTTGAGGTGTCTCTCCCAACTTCCAGCCCCATTCATAGATTCATAGATTCATAGATATTAGGGGTTGGAAGGGACCTAGAAGATTCTGCCACAGCACAGCAGAACTGCCATGAGAAGGCTGAAGGCAGCATCAGCACAGGGTGTGTACCAGTAACTCCACTCTTCCCAGCAGGGTGACATCCATGGTCACTGGCCAAACACTCAGAGCCCCCAAAGCCAAGTCAGACAAGTGGCTGATGCTGTGGAAGGCTACTGGGCTGAGCTTCAGGCTAGTGTTTTCAGAACACTGGCACCTGGATTGGGATCCCTGGAGGCAGGAGGTGGATTCCATGCTTTCTGGTTGCAGACTGGGCAGGCTGCCTGATGCCCAGTTGGCTCCAGCACTGCTCCAGAAGGTACCACTGGGACGTGCCTGGGCCCGGGGACTGCTCTGGGTCATCCTGATTTACTCTTCTTCGGGTTCTTTTTCAGCCATAAAAAGACTTTAAAACATCTCTTTTTACCTAAAAGCCTGCATTGTATTTTTCCCAAACTGTGGTTTGCCAAATGAACTTTTCCAGAGCACACAACACTCCTCAAGCCTGTCAGAGGTGATCACCCCTCCCGGGTTAGTTTCCCTCACTGGTCTGAGTTGCTCATGGCTAAGTCAGAGTTAGCAAAAGCACCCACAGGGTTCCCAGCTGAAGCTGTTGCAATGGCCCAAGTGCAGAAGAGAGGAATGATTTGCAAGTTACTGTCCTAGAGAGTTTCCCACCTCAGTGTGGCTTCACATGAAATCAGAGGCTCCTCCACTCCTGAGGAGTTCAGGGCTGTGATGTGAAAGCTGCTCTGTCTGCTCGGACCCTGCTTCCCTCACACACACTCAACAGTCTCTTCCCAGCCCATCTGACACCTCTGCTCTGTTCCTCTCCTCATCACAGCCATAGTAGCAGCCCAAGAATTCCAGGGGAGGTTTATCAGGAGGACAGAGCAGCTCCACTGCCTATTGTGAGCACACAAACTGTTAAACTACAGCAAACGACTGGAAAGATTTTAACTGCAGTTTCTTCTTACCTTCTTCAGCAAGGGCTAGGAAGGGCACACTCCCTAGGACGAAGATGAAGAGTTGAAGTTTAATAAACATCTTAGATCTGCTCAGAGAATAGCTTTCCAATCCTGAGATCAGATGATTCAGCTCCCGCTGAAGTTTTTCAGAGAACAGAGATCACCAAGAAACCTCTGCGAAAAGAAAATATTCTGGTATTCCAAATATTCCTTTATCTGCTGTAGTCTGAAGTGGGGAGCTTTTCCCAGAGGGTAGCTATCCAGCTAAAGAAAAGCCAGTGCCGTCGGCATTATTTTCTTTAGCCAAGGGGTGGGAGCTGCCTAAGGTGGTCCTCGAAGAGGAGCCAGGCCCGCCCTCTGCACTCTGTTTGGTCAGGGCTAAAGTTATGATCTCAGCCCAGGTTTAAAGTTACAGGAGCTGTTGTGGCTTCCAGAGTTTTACGTTAGCAAAGGGGGAAAGGGTATTTAGGCAGAGAGGTGTTCGGGGAGTTGGCTCCCTTATGCAAACTGTCCTTAAAAAATATTTAAGGAACAACACTCCTGACATTTTTCCCTGTTATTTCCAGCAGCAAAGTGATGTTGTTTTTCATTTCAGTGGGAGCCCTCGTGTTTATCTGAGCAGGCATGGTTATAACCGTGCATTTAGGGATACCAGTTTTAGGACAGGTTATTTAATTGAGCAATAAATGCTGTCTGAAGTTTCCTGCGTGTCTGTCTCTCCCAGCTTGTGTCCTCAAGTGACATCCCAGCTCTGCTCTGGCGTTTATCTCTGCCCCCGGGCTTGCTGGCCTTAGCGTGCTAATGGCACCCTGTGGAGACAGAGGATTTTCTCCTTTTCATCCCTAAACAGGAGCAGTGCAGCTGTACAGCAGCCTGAACAGCACCAGCTACTTCTCCTCTATGGATCTCTGCTCATCAGCAGGGCCAGGCTGCACCACCCTGCCAACATCTGTAACAGATCCCTTCTCACTGATCTGAGCTGTTGGACAGGAACTGGGGCTGAAGCAGGGCTTGTGGAGCAGTGATTTCTATTAATCCTTTCCTGCATCTTCCCTTCTCTTGGGCAAGCAATAATCTACTGCTTTACAGCTCTTCAGGAATGTGAGTTTCATGAGCACTCCCACGTGAGCTGGCACATCCCCACATGCCACGTTGCTTGGAGGGAGCAGTGCCCTTCCCTCAGCCCTGCAGAGCCTGCACAGCACCAGGAGCAGAGACTTGTCTCCTTTCTGTTGAGCTCTGGAGGAGGAAACCTCTGCAGAAGAGCAGGGCAGACTTGGGGGAGAGGTTTTGTCTTTTGGCATTTAGCAAAATAAACCCAACCCCAGCAGAACTGGGTTGTTTAGTTGGTGGCAGTGAGGCAGAGCTGCCACCAAGACCCCACCACCCTCTGTGCTGTGAGAAAGCAAAGCAAGGCCAACTGTCAGCAGGGCTGCAGAGATGTGAAGAGGGCTGGGTGGGAAATGCCAACACCTTCCACAGGGCTTCTCCCTGCTTGGGAAAGCCAAAGGGATTTGTTGGCACCATCATTTCTGTCCATAGCTAGAACTGTGTTCCTTGTGCTGAGGATCAGGGGGAGAGCAGGATGAAACCAGCAGGATGATGCAAGGAAAGAACAGGCAATGAGGATAAGCAGTAAAATAACCCCCTATACTACCTTCCAGCTGTCCTGGGTCTTACAGCATGTCTCCTACAGCCTTCCCCTTCAGAAACTTCTGGAGCAAGGCTTGGATAAACACAGCCTGCACTGGATAAAAGCTGGCTGGATGGCCAGCTGGAAGAGTGGCAGGGAATGGAGCTAAATCTGCCTGGTGTCCAGTCACTAGTGGTGTCCCCAGGGCTCAGTGCTGGGGCCTGTTCCCTTTCATGTCTTTATTAATGCTCTGGATGAGGGACTGAGGGCCCCCTCAGGAGCTGTGCAGAGGGCACCAAGCTGGGGGGCTGTGTGGATCTGCTGGAGGCTAGGGAAGCTTTACAGCAGGACCTGGCCAGGTTGGATCAGTGGGCTGAGGTTCACTGCATGGGGTTCAACAAGGCCAAGTGCCTTCTGGCTCTGACAGCTCCTGACAGGAGGGTGGAGGGAGGATGGAACAGCCTCTTCTCCCTGTGCTGTGTGCCAGGAGCAGAGGGAATGGCTGCAGCTGCCCTGGGCTGGACAGTGGGAAACATTTCTGCACTGAAAGGGTTCCCAACCATCGGGGTGCTCTGCCCAGGGCACTGGGGGATCCCATCCCTGGGGGCATCTCAATGGCCTGTGGACCTGGTGCTCAGGGACAGGGTTTAGTGAGGAGCAGAGTGTTGGGTCAAAGGTTGGGCTGGATGATCCTGAAGGTCTCTTCCAACCAGAGAATGTGTTGTGTGAGTTGATGTAAAAGCATGTTTGCTGCCTGGGGTGATGCCTCTCCTGTGGAACAGAAAGTAGCTAGGGGAGTAAGTTGGTTTGAATGAAACTTATTTTGAAATATCAAACCCAAATGATTTCCCTTATCAGGATGGAACATTGGGAACTCTGTATGTATTTTCAGAACAAAAAAAATGAATGTAGTACACCATGAAAGGCAATCTGGAACAAACAGACACTGTTTAATGTTAACAAAGTCCCACTGGGAACTAAAAGAAGGTATTTTTAGGATTTCATTGCATTTTCTTCAAAGGTGCTCTGAAGACCTTTCCTTTTCATGATTATTCATAGGAACAAATCTGTCTTGAGCTAGGAGTGAGCCTTTCTACAGCAGGATAAGCTCTCTGCTGCATTCTAGAATTTCTTACTTTAATCACTGTGTCCCAGGTGGAGAACTTGGGAGCTTTTGAGTGTTCAGGGATTGGAGATATCCATGTTCCAGTGGCTGCTTCAACATTTTTTTTATTATCCTTTCCCATAAGGAATAGTTATATGCCAGCCCATTCCTCCTGCTCCAGCCAGTTCCTCAGAGAAAAACTTCAGATCAATTTATCCAACTGTAAATAACTTCATAAAATCAGCTGCTATCACACTATCAATCTGCAACAAAGAGGAAGAAATTTGCCTTCAGATGCAGAACAAGTTAGTGAAGAACCTAGGGATGTCTTCCTAATTGTCATCTTGGGATGAAATTGTTCCTCCCACCAAAACCATCCTCTGATTCTGTGACACCCATGAGAGGAACTTGCCTTCTGGGGAAGGCAGCACATTGCTGAGTCAGGAGGAGAAGGCTGGGAGCCAACCAAACCCTTCCAGAAGAGCCAATATACCCTTGGGAGAGGGTATGGAGACAAAGAGGGTGCATTTTTCCTCTTATCATTCCATTCAGCCAATAGATTTTTGTGGAAATAAAGGAGTTATTGAAGGTTGGGATTAAAAATCCATCACTTAATGATGTGGTGTGTTTATTTGGCAATAGACTGGCACATGCCTCCCTGGAAGTGCATGCCTGTGGTAAGGGCACAGACTTGCTGGTGGGCAGGGGACTTGCCCAGCTGCTCAAATGCTGTCAGGAAAGGAGCTTTAGGTCTCTGCAGAGCTGTTGCCACGTGGTCTTTGTTCTTCTAGGACAAAGTGCCAGGACAGGAGTGCAGGGCTCACCCTTGTTTTCTCTGTTTTGCTTTTTTTTCTCCTGACATGTTGGTGTTTTTAATCAAGATGGTTTCAGGGAGGAGGTGGAAAGGGTCTGGAGCACCAGCAACCCCTCTGTTTTCATTTCATCATCTGTTCTTCCCATCTGACCAGAGCAAAGCTCTGAGAGGCTCAAGTTGTTTCCAGCCCAGTGGAAGCAAAGAATGAAAAGGAGCTGGGGGAGTAGAAAAGGAGTGACCATGTCCTGCCAAGAGTCATGCCTCAGTGCAGAGCACGAGTGGGATGGGGAGATGTTTTCCCCTCAGCTGTGCAATATCAGCCCAGGAGCACCAAAGCCAAGGGAAGACTCCCTGGTGTTGTAAATGAGCTTTGAGCAGCAGCCCCAGTGCCAGCCTGGGCAGGTTCTGTGTCCCTGGGGCTGCCTGAAGCCCTGGGGCTGGTCAGGCTGCCCAAGGGCACTCTGCTGAGAGCCCTGTGCTTTGGGATCTTCTCTTCTGGTGATGGTTTGGCTTTGGAGCTGGCTGTGTGCTGGGCAGATTCTCTGGGGGTTTGGCTTTGGAGCTGGCTGTGTGCTGGGCAGATTCTCTGGGGTTGGTTGTATTCCCTGCTGGATGTGAGCATTTAATGCATTTACACTGGGAACAGACCAGTTCCAGCTTTCCTCTGACTTGGTCTGGGTGCCCCTGCTCTGGCAGGGGGGTTGGACTGGATGATCTTCTAGGTCCCTTCCAACCCCTGACACTCTGTGATGCTGTGATTCCATGTTTCCTTTCTCTGCAGGTGCCCATCAGTGTGGTCCAGGCAGCAATGCACACAGGAGGACAGGGTGCCACTGAACTCTGGGGACAGTGCTGACTCAGCTGCTGGCCTAAATGGGCTGGAGAGGAGCTGGGGCTGTTGTCACAGAGCTCTGGGTGTAACATGAATCTGCTGCTTGTGCTTAGCCTCAGATGACAACAAAATTATTCCTGTTTTCCCAGGTTATCTCAGGAATCATTCCCCTTTTCAGTGCAGCTTTCTCAAAACACAAGGAATTACATCTATCAAGGCCTGTGAAGTTCCTACTCTTTTGGGTTCCACTCCAAAAAAAGCTGCCTGACCATCAGGGATGAAAAATACATCCAATAAATAGAATTTGTTTCCTGCTGCCACTTCCAGAGGGATTTCTGTGGACACTGCTCCTCACTCTACAATGCTTTCTAACTCTACAGCTCTCAGGTGAAGAGCTCAGAGCTGGGGCTGTTCAGTTCTGCCCAGCTGGATTTGCTGGAAGGTCACCTGAGTCTCCTCAGGATGATTGGGTGGCTTTGCCTTTCAGCACCTGCCAAACAAGGGGTGGCTTTGGCTGGAAAGGGAAAACAGGAAAGGGCTTGAAAATGAACAAAGCTTGGAGACACCAGCTTTTGTCCTGAGCAAATATCCCAGCTGCCTCCAGGGGATAGAAACAGGACATTGGGCAGCACAGAGACAGGATCTTTTTAGTTCCAGGGCAGGTTTGCAAAGGATATCATCAGCTTGGATGCTGAATTAAAACTGATGTGGGAAGGGACAGTCTGGGTGTAATTCTGAGTGCTGGAGATGTTGTAGGCTGAGATTTCTCTTGTGCTGGAGACCATTCTGTGCTAAGGGAAATTCTGGCAGCACGTGGAGCTGCACATTCATGGAAAGTTCTGTGATGAGTCAGCCAGGAGCCAGGAAATGCAGATCTGTCAGTGCTGCAGCCTCTGATGAGCTGTGGAAATGTGGATGTCCCTCTGGCAAAGGGTGAGGGGTTTGTGGCACCTTTGCCTGTCCCTGTGTACAGAGAGATGCACGTGCTCAAGTGTCCACAGTGAACTTCAAACTGAGAAGATGGATGGTGATCTTCCCATCTCATGGGAGTACTGACATGCAATTCAAAGATTCTTAGAAGGCTTTTTGCCCTCAGGAGTG
>VYZU01049229.1:0-12233 GCA_013401355.1 Ceyx cyanopectus
GTAGGCAGTGATGATCTTGAAAAGAGAAAACTGAGGGCTGGATGAGGGAGGATCACTAAACAACCAACCCAGAATTAGCCCAGGACACAATTAAAACAGTGTGCAGAAGACATGATCCTGACCCAAGCACACAGAGTGTGGCCTGTGAAGAAACTGAAGACAAACCAAATACCAGGAGAGTGGGGATGTGACTGGCATTTAGAAGCAGAAAAAAAATTACAGTATTACTTCACATCATCATGCAGATCTGCAAAGCGTGCACAACAAAGGTAACAACAGCATGTTTAGCCAAGCAGATATTTTAAATACTTGGTTGGTGGTGTTCCAACTGAGAAGAGTAATCCCTCTACAGATGGATAGGTCTTGCATTGTTCAACAATACTCAGCTCAAAAACAGAGTGCAAAAAGCAATATATTCACAGTTTTACTCTCATTAGCACAAAGAGAAAGCAAATCAGAAAACACTCAGAAAAAATTCTCAGAAGACAATAAGAAGAGAGCTGAAAGATCATCACAATAATTTACATTAAAATAATTGCCTGTATCATAAAATAAAGGTTAAAGAATAAGCTCATTGCTTGGAAAATCGTTAATATCTGATAAGGTTGGCATCTTCACTGTTACTTGCAACAGGATGATAAAGTCTTGCATTTTATATCACCTTGTTAAAATTTAACATAAATATGAAAAATAAGTATTTTCCACTCTATGTCACATAAAAAAAATCAGATTTCTCAAGGAAGAACACCTCAGCTAGCTTAAGGTAAGTGTTCTCAAAACCAGAAGACAGTAAATTGCTTTCACATCTGCCTTTTGGGCTGTATTTCACAGATCTCCCTGAATGACAGGACACATTTATAATGGTATGGGATTGTAGTTTTATCACAGATGCATTCACAAAACAAACAGAAGCTACTATCAAAAAACAGGTTTATGGCAACAAAAGTTGGCCAGCACTCTTTCTGAAAAAAAATCAATGTACAAGTTCATTGAAGGAAGGACACACCTGCAGTCTCAGAACTGCAGAAACTTGACAGGTAGACAAGAGGAAAGGCAACAAAAGCCAAATATACCAACATCTGAATTATGCAACTAAAATTCTGGAACAGCTTTAGACAAACCTTAACTTCATTTATTTTTTTTTTAATGTTCTATAGGTCTTAATGTTGATGTTGCAATAAAAATAGCATATAAAAATTACTCACAAATGACTGCTCATTATCTATCAAGAGAGTACCTGAGATTCCTCATACTTTTGAAGGATTATTCTTTTACTTGTATCTCATAAAGATCCCTGAATACAATGAGAGATTGATTGTGAGAGTCCTCTTTCTTAATGATTAAATACTCCATTATGAATATAATTGGAGGGGTGAATTCTATTACTTGACCTTAATTTTGCATATGAATCCAGAGATGGAATTCTTAAACTTCAGAAGATGAAGATGCTGAGAGATGGTTGCATGTGGGTATACTGTTGCCAGGGGATTTTCAACAGGATCTCTTCTGTTGAACAGATATACCCATATTGATTTTAATCCTATATTTCTGTATATTGCACTATTACACTTGCTCCAGATTCAGTAGTGTGTAGTGGAAAATAGGTTAATAATCCCAAATGCTTGGACTGGGGCTTGGATTTTGTTTGAGGACAGAAGTTTGTTTGGTATAATATTTGTTTGTTTGTTTTTGTTGAGGACAGAAGTTTGAGCAGTGAGACTCTGCACACTTTGTTTTTTTGATTGAAACTTCCAGTGGAATATTTAGTGTGCATCACAGAATGGGTTTGGGTTGGGACATGTCATCTAGTCCTAGCACTGCTGCAAAAAACAGGGACAAATTCAGAAAGGTCAGGCTGGACAGGGTTTTTATGTTTAAAAGGATATGGCATCTACCAGCATTCTGGGCAACATGTGCCAATGTTTCACCAAAAAAATTCTTCCTTATATATAAATATATATATATATATTGGCAATGTAGGGTTAATGGCTGGACTTGATGATCTTGAAGGTCTCTTCCAGCCAATGATTCTATGATTCTATGATTTCTTCCTTAAATTCTTTCCTTCTTCTTTCCTCTAGTGTAAACTTAACCTCTTTATCATTATATAAGCACCATTTATTTGCCTGTAATTTAATAATCAAAAATCACACGATCTTTTTATCACAGTTGTATCACTTTCAGTAGCAGGACATGCTAATGTGAATAAGTGAAAGAAAAATAAAATCTCCCCTCATCTCAGAAACCCTGAATTAGAATAACAATTGAGAATTTAGCTCATCTACAGCCTAAATTATGTGCCATACAGAGATATCTGGTAATCTTCACAAAGGTACTTCAACAGGTATTAACTGACAAAGTTTCTCAGGAAATTTTTCTGAACTTTTTACTTTCTTCTGTTACCTTTGTAAGACCATGTGGGCCACTCTGAAGTGAATTAAGGATTTGTTTGAAACCATTTGAGGATGCATACTGAGACTCTTGTTTGATTAAACTGTAGGACAGTATTTAAACTCTCTCTATTCAAAGACAGAGAACAGGTTTCAATAGTAACATCTAATATTCAAAGCTACTGCTCTGACACACTCTCCAGACTTACTTTCCTTTCTCATTGTCTTATATCACTGATGCAGAACTAGACATTTTTACACAGTGGTTGAAATTTTACAGTGTATTTCTCTTCCACTTGCATGGGAAAACAAACAGGGATGATTGTGGAAGAAGCATCTAAGGTTGTTCAACAGAGCACGGGAGAAAAACAGAAATCATTTTTTCATATTTGTGAAAATACATGGACTTTCCAAGGTCATAAGCCTTTTTTTTTTCCATCTATTTGACAAAAATCATCAATAATAGGAATTTGCTTCAATAACTTCAAGGTTTAGTAAAACACAAGTAAGGAGATGAATGAAATCAAAGCCTGCTCTCATAGGTTCATTCATTTGTCTCCATAGAATATCCCCAAGAACATGCTTCAAAATCACCCTACCAGGAAAACAGAACTTTTTGACAAAGGCAAAGGTTGATCAAAGCCATAACCATAGTCATTATAGCCACACTAAAACTAATGAAAGATTATTTAAATTCTGAATCCCTGAAGTAACTTGGAGTTTTAGCTTGTGCAGCTATCATGGATTAAAATCACTGGGAACTACAGGAGTGCTGAAGCACAAAGTGACAATTAAGCTTTCTTTATGAGTAGCATATAATCATACAACTCCAAAAAAAACAAAAGCTAAATAACATTGGACTGAGATAAAATTGATAAGATGTATAAGAGGGTCTTCTGTTAGTAACAAACTGCTGATATAACCCAAAGCTTTCATTTTAAAGAAGAAAATATTTCATTGCTCATGTCAACTTGAGATGTTTGCTGATGCTCTGGACAACACAAGTAAGAAAGTTCAGTTTTGCACTGAAGTAGAACATCTCCAAGGAACAGGCAAGCATGCTCACAACACTTTATCATGACAACAGCAGACAAATGTCAGCAGATGCACGCTGCTTGTCACTGTTGACAGATCTATGAGAAGATGACCTATATTGCTGAAGGAAACATCAGGTGGAAAGAATAATCAGTGTCAGACTGCAAAGACTAAAAACATGAAAAACAAAGTGGTAGTAAAAAAATTGCTCTGAGGTTGGTAGGTATGTTTTGCAAAGTTTATCACTGTTTGTTGTCAGATATCCCCATAGAGACTAAGGTGACATTAAATTCCAGGCAGTAGTCAAGCATCCTGTGTAGTAACACATCAAAAAGCTACAAATTATTAATTTCTTCCTAATAAATGCCTCATTGTCTCTTCAAAGACTTAGTTGTTACTTGGAGCTTGACACAGACACCCTCATATGATTAGTGATGCTGAAAAAAAACCCTTCTCCATCATTTAGTTTCACTAGTAGACTCAAGCAACCTGAAACTTGAGAGATTTATTGTCTGAATGCAAAGGTTAAATATTATTTCCTCTCATTAACCTTAACATGAAGTAATTATATGCACATGGACAGTTCTTAGGTGAAAAACAGAAAGGGACATTTCCTTTGCTTAATTTTTATATGGCAACGTTCTGAAGAAGTATTCTGTGAAGCTATTTCAAGTCATATTTCATATTCTTTTAATGCCATTTAAGAATAGTGTTCACCAGCTTCCAGTTGTGCAAACTGTACTGGAAAAAAAGAAGGATGGGAAAAAAAAGACAGACATGGGCCTAGAGAAACCCTATTGGAATTAATAAAAGCAAATTACTATGTCATAGTCCTCAGATATCCATTTCATTTTTATTCAATAAGACATCTATATTAGTTAACAACAAATTATTAAATATCCATCTGCCAAGATTGGGAAATAAAAGACTACATACCAACATGGTTATTACTTTTCATTTGCCATATGTTAATAATGAATTAGTTTTTAATATAAAATAATTGTTCTAGTGGAGTCTGAACTTTTATTGGGTTGTAAATAAATAGCATTTAAATATCAATTACCTGATTTAAGTTTTCCCCCAGCATTCCACTTGTTTTGGATAACCCCAATTTTGATTAATTTCTTTATGCAGCAATAGGATTTTATTCATTTTTCTCTGCTTAGAAATCCCTTCCCTAATTCCATTGGTTTCTGTTCAATGAACTGTAGACAGTGACTTCATTTATGGTTGCTACTTTGAAGGTATTTTATCATTCTTGTGTCCCTTGAGATCTTTCTTTTAGAGAATACATAAATTTTGATTTTTTGCTCTTCCCATATCTTACCTACTTATATTTCTCTTTTCTTGACTTTATGTTGTTTTGTCCTTCCTAGTGTCATTCTTATATCAGTGCTCCATTTCAATATAGGACTCCATACAGTGCTCCCTGTCAATAAAGCAGAAGAGGGAATGGTCTCTTCATGAACCTGAAATTTAGATTTGGTGCATTTCAACAGATTTGAATCTATTGAAAAGTGCATGTTAACTTAGCCTTCTAGTTCATTACTAGCTCCCTGCAATTCCTACATCTTTAACTTTCACATGCTAGAAAAAAAATGCATTATTAAAATGCTGACCAGTATTGTTATCCTCGAATAAATGACTGAGTAATTAACTTAAAAGATATTATTTTGAACCTAACAGAATTAAGTCCCACACATATCAGATGTTTGGAGACAGAAATCCTGTAGTGATTTAAAATCCTGCTTAACAATTCCCTACTGTAGATGGAAAAACCCTTATTCTGGACATCTGGAAGCAACTAGTTTATCAAGGTAGAATTTCCAAACAGTAGTGATAAAGGAAAAAATCATAAGCACTAAGGAAAGATAGAAGCATAACAATACAAATACACTAGAAAGTATAAAATACATGAAACCTTCATTTGTTTCATGGTTCATTATTCATGCTGGTTGGTTTCACACTGCTCAGCATTATTTAAAAACAATGTTTGGATGGGAATAAAGGTTTAATTTATACATTTACTTCCACAGCTACCCAGGCAAACAAGATGCTTCACATAACATGATTACTGTATTTGCATTATTCTGATGGCTTTAGTGCACAATACTGCATAATGCTAACTCATTTCCCAGCAAAATCTGACTGCAGTAAGCTCTGCTAAACTAGCTGGGTGCACTACAAAAGGAGTTGTCAGCTCTGCTTTAGCATGATACTGTCCTGTAATGGTTTGCATAGGCCAACAGAAGGGAAAACGTACTTTAGTTTTCTCCTCAAAAGTCAAAAATCATAAAAGGGTTGTGGAGAATCACAGAATCACAGAGTGTCAGGGGTTGGAAGGGAGCTAGAAGATCATCTAGTCCAACCCCCCTGCCAGAGCAGGGGCACCTAGACCAAGTCACCCAGCAACAGATCCAGGGGGGGCTGGAATGTCTCCAGAGCAGGAGACTCCACAACCTCCCTGGGCAGCCCCTGCCAGGCTCTGCCACCCTCACTGGCAACAAGTTTGTCCTTGTGTTTCCCCTCAACCTCTTGTGCTCCAACTGACTCCCATTGCCTCTTGTCCTGGCACTGATTCAAAGGCTATTCAATGATACATGGAAAAACTAGACAGACTCAAGAAAAAAGAGGCAGTATTTTATAAGCAGAAAGATCTTTGGTCGAACCATCTGTCACTGAGGCAAGAAGAACTTCTTTGTGTCTGACAGGTTTTGGCAATGGAATCTAACCACCAGGCAACGGTAAGTGTGAATTAAGCTGTTGATGAATGAGATAGTTCAATGGAGCCATCACTCCTGAGCATTTAAAGGGAATGAAAGACACTCCAAATAAAATATTGTAATGACACTACACTTTATTGTCCAATAAAGAGCAAAGTATGCTTTTATCCCAATTGGAAATCAAAACAGATGTGAGAAGGAAATGGTTTCTAAATGCAATCACATTTATTGCCACACTTTCTAGATTAAAAAACAAAATAAAATATAATTTAAAAAATAAATAAAATTATCTGAGGGGATACTTAGTGATGTACAGAAAATTTATTAGGATATTCAGAATCATGTAGGAAAACCAATGGAACATTGTCAGGAAAAATCACAGGGAAGTTTTCTAATATCAAAGAAAAGCCATGAAGCTGCAGCTAAAGTGAAGGAAATTAGAATGATGCAAAGGAAGCAGAATCATAGAATGTTTAGGACTGGAAGGGACCTCTAAAGGGCATCAAGCTGAATACACCACAGTCAATTATTTTTCTTATCAGAAAATCATCCTTTAGCAGAAGCAGCCATTGCCCAAGAAAAAAACATTTGTCTATCTGTAATTCTTTAAAACAAAGGTAGTAACATATTCAAAAATTAATGCTCTAGAAGAGTGAAAAAAAAGTGACATTGACTGGCTTTTCCCCTCTCAGCTACTTTAATTGGCCTTAGCAACTGCATCCAGCATCATAGCAGAGAGCATCTCCTCATTACTGAGCAGAGCAATGCCAACAGCTCTTTCACTGCCATTATTGCTTCCCTGCTTTGATAAATTCTGAGTCAGAAGTAGACATTTCCACGCACAGAGCACAAAGCTGCTAACTTTTCTTTCATAGCCCAAATCCCTATCTGTTTGTAACAAAGGAACAGCAATCCCAGAGAGATGAAAGGCCAAACTGAGGTGCATCTCTTCAGCCAGCAAGATAAAATGTGGAGGGGAGCATGACCTGATCTGTGGTTGGCTTTACTTTGTTCTCTCACTCTGAATTATCCTTGGTCTCATTTGGCTTAGATGTTTCTTTGAATGAAACTTTCAGCTGGTAGCTGCTGAGAAAACCTTTGGACCCTACTTGATCTTCAGGCATCTTTGTTTTCCTTGAGGAGAGAGGAAGATGATCTGGGAGATGGGGAAAGCAAGGATGCTTTGTCTTAGAATTGTGCCCCATGTAGATCAATGGATCAACACATACACAACAGTTAGCCTTTGACTTACTCAGAAACCCTTCAGAACAGGACTGGACACCCAAAAGCCATCTATCCCTCCAAGGGAAATGTGCTCTGAACCTTCATAATGGCCTCACCTGCTAACTGCATAGCTGGGATACATCAGCAGTGACAGATCAGAGTGCCCTGCTGCTTCTGACACCTGAAAGCCCAGGGATGAGGAGTGTTCTTGCAGAGACAAACCACGGCCCCTTTCCATTCAGGTCATGCAGAACCCTGGGGCTGGCAGCCAGGACTGCATCCCTGCAGGAGAAAAGCTGCTCTGGAGAACAGGGGGAAGGAGTCCCCTCCAAACAACAGCCACCTGAGCTCTTAGCCTTGCAGGAGGAGCAAATGTGACCCTCTGTGGCCAGCTAATGCTGATCAGGAGGCAGCAGATTTAGTTTTGTTCACAACTCTGAGAAGCTTAACTTGCTGTGTGTACAGCAGATAACACACTCTGCTCTGCTTGGACCTCAATGACTTGCTGTTTCTAAAGATCATTTTACTTGAGGTTACTTCAGGTTTGAGAAGTATCTTCCCATTTTTTTTCCACTAAGAGCTTTCTGGTTTTATGAAAAAGTACTATAAACATAAGGTATTACCCTTTAAAGGAGACAATGTGATTTATCTAGCAGCCTCACCTTCCATTTCTAACACACCTATTTCTTTTATAGCACTTAATCTGACATTGATTTGCTTCAAGAGAGACAGGGAGAGAGAAAGAGCACAAGACTTGCTATGATGTCACATTTGGCACCACTCATCCCAGGGCCACACACAACAGAAAAAGCAGTTTCTTGAGGGGCTCACCATACACTAGATCCTCCCCAAGAAGCCTGTTATTCCCAGCTATGAACTCACACTGCTGGAGGAGAGCTTTGGATGAGACAGAGGAAGAATGATTACAGATTAGCTAAAGGCATGTTTCCAGGTATACCATTGTGTTAGGAAATTGTCAAATACCTGCTTGAAAACATACAAAAATACCCTGTAGAGGGTTAAAGGAAAATGGTTTTCAACTGATGTGCTGCTATCCTTTTTTAAATGGCATTTCTTGTCTGTGTGTGCAGCATGGGAGGCAGAGCTGCCAGAGTTCAGTATCTGTGTTGAGCAAGGTAGGCTGGTTCAAGCAGAGCACAGCAATAACACAGGGTTTCTTCTGCCAGGAGCCAAATGGCTTTTCTAGAATTGCTGACTCTCCAAACCACTTCTGATTCTTTCTTTCTTTCAGGAAGCATAAATACTCCATGTTCAACCTTTCAAGCATTCCTGGCAGCTGCTCTTTTAAATTACAGGATGACCCCAGTGAAACATGAATTCAATAAAACGTGATTTATCATGTAAATAGCTAAGAACCAGAATAATGTGCTCCAATATTAGACACATTCAGAGACAGATCCTAGGGATTTTTTATCAATATGAAGAGGCTGAAATAGCTATTTAAAAACAATAGTTTTAGACTCTGCCAGCTTATATCCATAAATATTTGGGATTGGATGTTCTTTGCTATCTTGCCCAGGAAATAGAGATTGCACCAGGAACAATTTTTTATTTTTTTTCCCTTTAAATTATCTTCAACATGAGCCAATACAGATGTAAGGAGCTGCAGGGACCACACTGCAAAGATTGCCCCATTGTCCCACCAGACTGGTCCCCAAACAGACAAGCTTCAAGCAGAACATATCTTACCTGCCAGAAGGCAGGCACAAAAGGGACTCAATTTACCATTTGAGAAGTGAAAACACAGCTTTGTCAAGTATTAAACTAACCAAGCCCTAAGAAATGACTAAAGATGAACTGCAAGAATTTTCCTAGGTTTTTTACTACAAAAAAAAAAAAAGTCAAAATAGGAATTATGGTGGAAACTAACAGGCTGGAAAACCTGGATGAAGAAATGACAAGGAAAATCTTCACCTTTAAAGCCTTAAATACATGCCTCAGGAGGAGATGACTTTACTTCAAAGTCTTCAAGGTGCTACTGTTCTAGGGACAGCTGAGAGCATTCTGAAATGTCAAGTATGCATGACCTTCCTTTCCCATAAAAATACATGAAACTTGTCATTTTATTATAATATTTGATGCTACAAATCTGTGACACAAGAATGGTCTCACACCAGTCTAATCACTGCAGAAACAATGACTAAGGCTGATGTCTGAAAAAAAAAAAATCAAGCAAAGATGCAGAATCCAGAATAGATGTTAATAAATAAATAAAAAGGTGCTTTATCTGGATAAAAATTTGATGTATGTGAGATCATATGTTGTTGTTTTTTTTTAAGTAGTGGTTAAGTTTTGACATGGAAAGAAGAGGCATCCCTGGAAACTTTAAGTGCCTTAGATTCACAAGCACATAAAACTAGGGGCAGGGGCATTGCAGAAATGAGTGTTTATCAAATAGAACTTACTGGAGATGGATACTGAAAAAAAGAAGAATGAGTTTCAAGCACTTGAATGCATCTGTGCTCCTGCTGGAAATCAATGTTGGAGCTGCAAATAGATTCTAGGCACCTTGCCTCTCCATTACCAGCTCTAATGCTGGACTTATTCACTCTTAACCAAACATGCTGCTTGAAAGGCTTGTGCTTCAGTGACTCCAGAAATCACTTCTTCCCAAACTACGTCAGACTGCAGGAATTCAGTTATTTTATTAAGAGAGAATGTACTCCCCCTGGGTGAAAAGGCCAGCAGCTGATTCCATTAGTTATGCAGCTGGCTCCACAGGATCCACTGAGATGAGATGCAGACTGGTTTTTACTCATTTGCAGAGCATTTCTTTTTTCCTTAAGCTGACCACCAAATTGCAGGATTTGAGATGCTTGCTGGAAAGAGTCAAATCCATTACCACTGAGGCATATACTGCCTATAAAAGTGAAAATTACAGTCTTCATGTTTAAACATCTGGCCACAACCCAGGAGGAATGTATCCCTGCTAGCCATGGGAAAAAAAATAAGTTTTAAATAAGTGTAAGTTAACTGTCTGTAGTAAAATAGAATCTTTGTAATCACTTATGTTCAAGCAGATAAGTAGATATTCATTAAGCTGCATTTTCAGGCTTTTGCTGAGATTATTTAACACATGTATTACCAAAATGATTAGCTGCAAATTGGAGAAAACATGCCCTGCACCCTGCCACTGTCATTTTGTTCCATTCAGTGTCACTGAATCAAGGGGATGGGTAATATATTCACAGATCAACATGTGAGAAGGAGGAGATAAAGGGTTTGAGCTTCTACATATGTCTTTATTCAACTGAGAACACACTCTGCACCTCATCAGTTACCACCTTGCCCTTTTTCCAGCACAAAGGACACACAGTTTTGAGATCTGACCTGATGAAGATATTTTCATGCTATGCTCTCAAGCCTGAAAAGTTAGAAAGAAACCCACTGAAGCACTGTTGATTTCTTGAATATATCTTTGGTGATGCCTACTACTCCTATATCTGTCAAACAATGAAAATTGCCAGAGAAATGCAAAAATCTTAGGTGATCCTGATGAAAAAGCCATATGGATTATCTAGGTGTGCTTTGTATCAGGCAGAAGAGTGAGGGAGCCGTGGGCATGTATGGAGCTCCATAAATAAAATACTAAAATAAAATAATAATTTAAAAGTACATTTCATAAACATATTTCCCTATATTTAGACTTGGAATAAAGAATTCCTCTTTCAATCAGCTGTGTCAAGTGATATGATAGGAGGAGAGATAACACTTAATTGCATCTATAAAGAGGTTCTATTTTCTGGGACACTGAATACATTTAATCCACAAGCCAAATAATTCACCTGTGAATAACAATGTTGATATGATGTAGACTTGATTTTCCAAAGGCTACAGGGCAAATGAAAAGTCACTTAGGCCATAAATATTGGTATAAGTATGCAATGTATTCATCTTTCTGGAATGATGTGGTGTGCTAATACACATTGCCAGGATTGGTCTCATAATCCCACAGCATAATTGGTTTTATTGAATTTACCCTCCTGTTCTGCAAAGACTCAGTGTCATCACATGCCAAGAGAAAAAACAGGGTGTTTAGTTCTTTCCAGTCTCTGGATAAAGACAAGGGATGATCTACACAGAAAAAGCCAAGTGCAAAGCTCATTTTCAATTGGTTTAGATTTAATTTTTTAAAAAATAAAAATAAAGTCCTGAAAAAAAACCACTGTGATTATCTTTCCCATAGTCTGGCTCATTTTAGCCTACCTTTAATTCAAAAACCATCTGCTTTTGTGGTTTGCAGTTGTGTATCATCTGGCTGGCAATTACTAAAACTGTATATATGAAATTAACATTAGGGACCCATTAAATATATTCTATAATCCTCTCAAATAACTCTTAAGAGTTGAAAGGACCTGATTCAAAGTCTACTAGTCCTTCAAAGAGCAGCAAGAGGCTTTCGGAGCACAGTTTGGGAACTGCTCTGGCAGTCAACTCATTTTTTCAAGGACAATAGATTATATCTTCCACTATTAAACATCAGAAGTGAAAGAATCCATCTTGGACTTTTAATATATAGCTTGAGCTACATAGATGTTTAATTTTATAGATTTTAGTATTTATCTATCTAATTGGAGCCAACAGTACTTTTAAGTTCAAAAAGTGATGCAATATTTTGAAAAATTACTCTAAAATCTGATTTCTATTGTCTCCCAATAATTCAATTTCAAAGATATTCCTGCAATAGAGACAGATTCTTTGCCCAATTTATCTAAGAATATGAAAAATGAATTGTTTCCAGCCCATCCATGCCTGGAAAACAAATCAAACAAAGGGAATGCAACAAATAGGAGAGAATCAGGCACATTGACTGTGTCTCCACTGTTTTCACAAGGCTGAC
>VYZU01049233.1:0-11947 GCA_013401355.1 Ceyx cyanopectus
AACAAAAAAGATGAATTTCTGTAATGTTAAGAACAGTTCAGGAGGAAGCACTGAGCAGATGGAGAACAGCTTCCACTGATGCCAAGTTCTGTGATTTTACTGCAAATCTTTATAGTGGAAGCTTTTTTTTTTTTCCCCTGTTTGTTTGGGAAAGTTACTTTGGCTAAGGAGAAGTGGGGAGAAAGGCTGCATTTTTGTTTATTTCAGATACATACAAGTATGTAAAACAGCAGTATCTCTCAGGTCTCTCAGGAAGCCCAAAGCCGCAGATTGCACAAGACATAGCTGTCACAAATAAAACCTTTGCAAGTGGAAATGAGACCACTTGGATAAAGAGCCTTTTCAGATGGGAAATGGGAAACACAACCATCTGAAGGAAAGCAAAGTTCCAGTAGACTGAAATAGGTCTAAGAAGAAAAGGCAGAAGAGTATGTCACGGAAACTCAAAGAAGTTTATAGAACAATGCATGAGAAAAAGAAGAACATGAGGAAAGATGAAAGTAAACACATACCCTTAACTGTTTATTTCAGGAGGGCATATACTAAGAATATCAATACCAGCCCTTAGTTGCAACAGCGTAATCTTCTTTCAAGACCAGTAGGATACTAGTATCTTAAAGTTGTTAAGTAATAAAAAGTAGCCAATAGCATTAAGTTCTACACAGAGATCATGTGACCTGGTGAACAGCAAGGACATGAAGTTTTGCAGATGCTGAATTTTTCACCAAATAAAATGCACTAGTTGAAAACACATGTGTTCCACACACAGTCATGAAGACATTCCAAAAAAAGAAAAATACTTTTCACTAATTTTTTTTTTTTGGCCAGAGCAATAAATGCTTTCAGAGCTGATAAATAACTCTGCATTAGTTTGGATACCTCAATGGTATCAGAAACAGAGATGCAGAAACAGAGTTCTATGGAGACATATGGACACAAATAATTTCACAAAACAGACATATAAAATGAAAAGCAGTGGAAGTTGGCAATTAAATAACACTGGAAAATGAGAGCCCTGATAAATATAGTAATTCAAATCAACAATGGAGTTAGGCAGTTCTATAAAGAAAACTGATTTTCAGCTATTCTCTTGAATTTTAAAACTCAAAGGATTCTTTTTTAGCATCCGAACCATGTCCTGCCAGTGCCATTCTTTTTGTTTGAGAATTAGCATTGAAAATACAAAAACTCATTTACTCCTCACCCTACTTTTTTTTTTCCAAATCTCTGTCAGTACATACTTAAGATAGAAAAGTTAAAGGAAAATCTATTTAAAACAGAATCACTGCTCCACATGTTTTCTGTTCATCCTTTCTAAGAGAGCTGTAAGAGTTCTATATACTGCTAGTTCTATTTAATATATCAACCATGAAAATGACAAAGCTGCAGCAATATATTACAATAGATGCATCAAAAATATCACAGAGGCCCAAAAGCAAGTAGCTAAAAAAAACCCAAAACAACAAGGTGTGGGAGAACCTTGAGAGAGTAACTGATACCCCACAATTCTCATACTTGCTATTCATTACAGAATCACAGAATTTTAGGGGTTAGAAGGGACCTACCTAGAAGATCATCTAGTCCAACCCCTCTGCCTAGACCACCTCACCGAGGAACAAATCCAGGTGGGTTTTGAATGTCTCCAGAGAAGGAGACTCCACAACCTCCCTGGGCAGCCCGTTCCAGAGCTCTGTCACCCTCACTGTGAAAAAGTTTTTCCTTGTGTTTACCCTAAACCTCTTGTGTTCCAGCTTGTACCCATTGTCTCTTGTCCTGTCATTGGATGACATTGAGAAAGAAGAGTCTGGCTCCATCCTCCCTACACTCACCCTTAACATATTCATAGACATTGATGAGGTCCCCCCTCAGTCTCCTCTTCTCCAGGCTAAAGAGCCCCAGCTCTCTCAGCCTCTTCTTATAAGGGAGATGCTCCACTCCCTTCATAATCTTGGTGGACTCTCTCCAGTAGCTTTGTCCCTCTTGAACTGGGGTGTCCAAAACTGGACACAGTATTCCAGATGGGGCCTTACAAATGCAAAGTAGAGGGGGAGAAGAACTTCCCTTGACGTGCTGGCCACACTCTTCTTAATGCATCCCAGGATGCCATTGGCCTTCTTGGACGCAAAGGTGCATTGTTGGCTCATGGCCATCCCCCTGTCCACCAGGACCCCCAGGTCCCTTTCCCCAGAGCCGCTCTCTAATAGATCAGTCCCCAGCCTGTACTGATACATGGAGTTGTTCTTCCCCAGATGAAGGACTCTATATTTGCTCTTGTTAAATTGCATTCAATTTCTCCCTGCCCAGCTCTCCAGCCTGTCCAGGTCTCTCTGGATGGCAGCACAGCCTGCTGCTGTGTCACCCACTCCTCCCAATTTGGTGTCATCAGCAAACTTGCTGAGGGTGCACTCTATCCCCTCGTCCAAGTCATTGATGAATATATTGAATAATAATTAGGCCCAGTACTGACCCTTAGAGGATGCCACTAGTCACAGGCCTCCAGCCAGACTCTGCTCCACTGACCACAACTCTCTGAGATCTGTCCTTTAGCCACTTACCAATCCACCTTACTGTACAATCACTCAATCCACACTTCTTAAGCTTGGCTGTGAGGATCCCATGGGAGACAGTATCAAAAGCCTTGCTTAAGTCAAGAAATAGCACATCCTCTGCCCTCCCCTCATCTATCCAACTACTTGTATCATCATGAAAGGCTATCAGATTAGTCAAGCATTACTTCCCCTTACGGAATCCATGTTGACTACTTGTGATAAGCTTCCTTTTACTATTTACTATTATGCTCCAGTGATTGCTCTTTCTATTTTTTATTCCACATGTCCTATTGTATTTAAGTGCTAAGTGCCTACAGAAATTGTACATATTCTTACAATATCAAGCCATTCTGCTAGTTTCGTTTGAACTACACAGCATTTTTCTCTTTCTTTCCCTTTAAGGCCATCAGAATTATTCAGACAGGGCAAAAAAAAAAAAAGTTTGGAAAAATTTCCTGTCCAAAATTATTTTTTCATCTTGATAATCACCACACCCTGCAACTCATCACACTGTTATTAAGGCCTGTCTGTTGGCAGCTTTTGTCTGCTGTACTGGTAATGCCTACCACATTTAAAGGTAAGTGACCAAGTTCCTGGGATAAATTTTTATCAGCTCTGTAATGAGATTTTAGAAGCACATTTTTAAACTTAAAGCATCTATTCATAGTAAAAAATGTAATGAAGGACTTGCATCTATTTTGGGACACTTAACCCTCATGAGTTCAAAAAATGAGGACAGCTTTTCAAAAAATGGCAAGATTCTTCTAGCAAAGAAGTAAGGTTATCCTATCATTTCCATTTCTCTTGTTCTTTACGCTTCAACAGCATTTTTACTAAATTGATTCAAGATATATTCCCTGAAGGCTTCACAATGGACTTGTAGTTTACATCAGCTAGACATCAAAAGTGATATAGGAAAGTTTCCTTTGCTACATTCAAGGTTAATTAAAAAGTTAAAATGCTAGAAAAAAAAAATACAAAAAAACCCAGACTTAAAAACTGAAGTTATCAGCATACTTTACACACATATATAAAAAGCCTTAACAAAGAAGCTCTGTCAGGCTAGTGACTTTAACTGTTATCAAAGCCACCTGGCAGTTCTTTAAGACTATTTTCAGCTGCTTTTTTATCTGTTCAGACTGAAATTTTCCATGTCAATTGTCTGCTTCAGGTAGCTTTTCCTCACACTCCCCTCTCCACAACCTTTTTAAAAAAGTTAGAGAATGGCTAGAACATTTCTCCTATGAAAGCACCATAAGCTCTTCCTTTGAAAAACGGCAACCACTTTCCTGCTCTGATTCAGTAACTTGAAATCAGGCTGGAAAATGTTTTTGTACGAGAGGTACACTCTGCTCATTTTGTGAAAAATCTGATTTATCCAAGCTACAGCCTTGTAGAATCTGAGTTTGTACACATTACTTGGCAAGATCTGCTGGAGCTTAACAACCAATTACCAAACAGTCCATCCTCAGTAACCTTCTGTATGTCAGCTTACTGTGCAAGGTAACTGAATAAAGTGTCCTGTAACCTCTGGTTCTGAGTAATTTTCACCGATTTCACTGTAAGAATTTTCACTTAAAGAGGAGTCTTCATTTAACAGGCACTAGGCACAACACTGAATAAAAAGTGTCATCTTACATATTTCTGCAACCACACCTATGCCATATCCCTACCATATTTGAAAACAGTGGCCTGTCACTTCATATTGCTGGGTAACTGAATAGGATTTGGGGTATAGTGAGAGAGTGTGTGGAGGGAGCTGGCTAACAACAAATAACTGAGAAAGACCCACCACCAGGAATCAGAAACACGGAGAAGAAGAAAAACAATAGAAGCCAAGGAGAATGAGAAAAAACAGTAGGCAGACAAAGGTTGACAGCAGAGAGACAGGGTGCACCCAGAGACAGTATGGGACTAGTCAGGCCTAAATATGCGATTGAAAAGACAGAATCAGTGCTGCACTGGAGACTGGCTTGAGGCAGGGACAAGCTGGAAGTATAGGAAAAAAAAATAAATTTAAAAAGTGTGTCTTCAGAAGCAATTGAAAAACATAAAATAAAATACCCTAAAGACTTACCATCTTCCAAAAATATCTGCAAACCCTTTCATCTCCCTCTCAGAGAAGAATCCCACTTTACTCTGCTACTGTTAAAATACAATATAACCACCCATATCACCATTATTTTTGTAATTTGAGCAACATTAATGGTGCTTGAATTATAGATATAAAAAAGCTTCAATCCTGATAATTAGCAACATGTCACCCATCTCACATAGAATATTAGAGTTCTTACTTTGCTATTTTTTGGTTTAATATAAAATTATATGTAGAAGTATGTTTACAAAATATTAAACACATACCAAGCTTAGAATTTTAACTCCTTAGACATCATGAATTCCTCCACTTAAGTTTGTCTACTAGCATAAATTCCGTGTTTACTTTTACATTATCCCAAACTATTTTTTCTTCCCTATCTCACTCAATTAATGGGATATCTTATGGGAATAAATCCAAGTTGTACCTTAAAGGATGGCACTATCGTTAAAACCCTGTCTTCAGTATCATAGAATCATAGAATAACACCAAAAAATCACCCCCAAATCACCCCATTCACCACCAAATTATCCCAAATCATCCCAACCCCCCCAAATCAATCCAAAATTCAACACAAAAACTCAAAATTCACCCCAAATCACCCCAAATTCCTCGAATTCACCCCAAACCTCCCCAATACACCCCAAATTTACTCAGAATTCCCCAAGTTCACCTCAAATTCCCCCCAAAACCCCCGTGTGCCCCAAATCCCCAAGTCCACCCCTAATGCAGCAAATTCACTCCAAATCTCCCATATCACACAATTCTGCCCCCATATCCCCCCAATTNGACCTTGCTGATGGTGCTCTCAATCCCATTGTCAATATCATTAATGAAGATATTAAACAGTATAGGTCCCAGTACAGACCCCTGAGGGATGCCACTTGTCACTTTTCTCCATCTGGACATCCAGCCATTGACCAGCACCCTCTGGATGCAACCATCCAGCCAATTCCTTATTCACTATACAGTCCACCCATCAAATCCATAACTCACCAACTTGGTGAGTAGGATGTTGTGGGGGACCGTGTCAAAAGCCTTGCAGAAGTCCAGATAGATCACATCAACAGGTTGTCCTTTGTCCATGGATGTAGTCACCTTATCATAGAAAGCCACTATTTTAGTCAGGCAGGACCTGCCCTTGATGAAGCCATGCTGGCTGTCCTTCATCACCCCACTGTCTTCTATTTGCCTTGTTAGACCCGCTACAAGAATCTGCTCCATGATCTTCCCAGGCACAGAGGTGAGGCTGACAGGGAGATAGTTTTCAGGGTCCTCCTTTCTATGCTTTTTAAACATGGGTATAACATGCCCCTTCTTCCAGTGCCCAGGGACTTCACCTGACTGACAAGACTTTTCAAATATCATATCAAGTGGCATGGTGACTACATCAGTTAATTCTTTCAGGACTCTAGGATCAATGCCATCACGTCCCATGGACTTATGTATATTTAGGTTCCTCAGGTGGTCACAAACCTGATATTCACATACAGTACGAGGGACTTCACCATCCTGGTTCACACCTTGCAGTTTGACTTGGGGAGTGTTGGGAGAGAGGTTGTCAGTGAAGACTGAGGAAAAAAAAATGTTGAGAACCTCAGCCTTCTCCTCATCCACTTTTGCCAGCTCACCATTTTTATTCTTCAGGGGTAGTATGTTTTCTTTGATCATCCTTTTTTGATTGACATACCTGAAGAATCCCTTCTTATTATTCTTACCATCCCTTGCCAAGTTCTTCTCCAACAATGCCTTGGCCCTCCTGACCTCATCCCTACATAACTGGGCAGTATCCTTATAGTCTTCCCAGGATATTTGTCCCTGCTTCCACCGCTTCTGAAGCCCCTTCTTGCTGTTTAGTTTGACCAGCAGGTCTTGGCTTAACCACGCTGGCCTCTTCCCTTTCCTGCTTGATTTCTTATACCTGGGGATCAAGATCTCTTGTACTATGGAACCTAAATCTTACATAGCACAACGGGTTTTAGATCTGATCTTTTGCCGAGGGACTCTTAACTGGTTGCATTAATTACACTAATAGTATCAATAGTAAATTACAAGCCCTTTCTAAGCTTTTGCATTCATGTAAAATGTCACTTTACATCCATTCTCCCTCCAGTACTCTTCTAACTGCTTGTTGCAACTGAATTGGATCTATTGTGCAACTTAAGAATGTTAAGCATACTACCAGGAGTCAAAATGATCAAATAAAACAGAGATGCAAGCTCCTTCTCAAACCACTAGAAATAAAGACAGCTGCATTCTCAGTTTTCACACGAGCCAAAGAAAATACACATGAAGTAGTGTGTGTCAGGGGGGGAGTTCATTGTGATGCCAAGAAATCTGTGTTACTGTTTAGAAGGTATTTTTCCTCTGAGAGACAGTACTTTATTGCTGTTTCTTATCTATTTATTTTAATGTCAAGAAAAGTCAAGAGATATCCTAACATAAAGCAAAGCACTCTTTAAATGAACGATTTAGAATTAATAGCTAATCAGAGTACTAACAAGATTTTAATTTTAGGCATTAAGAGAATATACAGAGTAAAATAAATAGGTTAGTAATAAGTGTACTGGAGTATAAATTACTGAAAACACAAATTACTAGAAAAATATAGCATTTCCTTTTATCCTCAGTTCAAAAGCACTATTCATCAGAACAGTTTTAAAGACATTCTGAAGACTAACTATAAAGTTAGAGATATTAAAATATATTTTGAAAAGTTGAACCATGGCAACATACAGCTCAGGGGTTGATTTGTAAAGTTTTTGTGATATCTACTTTGCCCTACAGGCTACGTTACCCATCCAGCTCTGAGGTTCATATCAGGCATTTTGTCTCCACAGAACCATGGTATGTTACCATGCAACATACCATTCAGAGAAGTCAATATGCATCTCATGATCCTGTGATTACAAGTGGCAACTTAGTTCCAATTTGGCAATTTTTATGACAAACCGAACAGAAATTGATTCTGGCACAGAGAAAGAATGATCTAGTCCTTATTGCTTTACTTAGATGACTTTTAACTTATGCCTACAAGCTGTGGCTGAAAAATCTGATTATTTAGATCTGAGATATTTCAAACTCACCGTAGTACCTTGGTTTTTTACTCAATGATATTCCAACATAATGGCACATCAGGAGTTTCTAAAATAATTTTAGGTAACTGGTTTTTGGGCAACTGCCCTTACTAGTCATATACAGATAAAAATAATCGGCTCTAATACAGCCTATCCCTCCACCTCCTTCTTCTATTATCTTTTTTAAAGAGGGGATCTTTATTTTCAAGGAGAATAATGATTGCTAATCATGTACACATCTGTACAGTGCTAATTACAATTCTTTGTCAAAACAAACAGCAAGAAGCTGCTTGACTGCTTTGCTGGTTTTAGTCACACTAGAACCTTTTTTGTTTTCTGGAAAGCAATCCAACGACCAAGACCAGTAAGAAATTAATTGTCAACAAGAACAGGTTCAAAGTAACTTCCTGTTGCACATACACAGACCCATACACAGTTTCAAGAGAAGACTATAAACACAGCAGCCCTCTTTTATTCCCCGTGTGCCACAGCTCAGTGCAGGCTGTACACTGTAAGGCTACTCCCATGGAGACTTCAAACATTTGTAAGTAAGTCAATGGCAGATAGAAATAGTATTCTAGGGTCCTGTTTCATCATCAATGACAGTAGCCAGAAAATTAGTAACATTTCAAAATGGAAAACTAAAAAACTATGTACAGAGTAGAAAATGCTTACCTGCTGAGCTAAGCAAGACACTGAAGTCTGTTCCTCTCTGTGATTCTCCACGTTCACTCTGTCTCTCTCCTTCTCCATCTTCATAGCGGCTCCAGTTGGAAACAATCTTTCTTCTTGAATAGCTTTTCTGTTCCACCTTCTCNATGCCTTGGCCCTCCTGACCTCATCCCTACATAACTGGGCAGTATCCTTATAGTCTTCCCAGGATATTTGTCCCTGCTTCCACCGCTTCTGAAGCCCCTTCTTGCTGTTTAGTTTGACCAGCAGGTCTTGGCTTAACCACGCTGGCCTCTTCCCTTTCCTGCTTGATTTCTTATACCTGGGGATCAAGATCTCTTGTACTATGGAACCTAAATCTTACATAGCACAACGGGTTTTAGATCTGATCTTTTGCCGAGGGACTCTTAACTGGTTGCATTAATTACACTAATAGTATCAATAGTAAATTACAAGCCCTTTCTAAGCTTTTGCATTCATGTAAAATGTCACTTTACATCCATTCTCCCTCCAGTACTCTTCTAACTGCTTGTTGCAACTGAATTGGATCTATTGTGCAACTTAAGAATGTTAAGCATACTACCAGGAGTCAAAATGATCAAATAAAACAGAGATGCAAGCTCCTTCTCAAACCACTAGAAATAAAGACAGCTGCATTCTCAGTTTTCACACGAGCCAAAGAAAATACACATGAAGTAGTGTGTGTCAGGGGGGGAGTTCATTGTGATGCCAAGAAATCTGTGTTACTGTTTAGAAGGTATTTTTCCTCTGAGAGACAGTACTTTATTGCTGTTTCTTATCTATTTATTTTAATGTCAAGAAAAGTCAAGAGATATCCTAACATAAAGCAAAGCACTCTTTAAATGAACGATTTAGAATTAATAGCTAATCAGAGTACTAACAAGATTTTAATTTTAGGCATTAAGAGAATATACAGAGTAAAATAAATAGGTTAGTAATAAGTGTACTGGAGTATAAATTACTGAAAACACAAATTACTAGAAAAATATAGCATTTCCTTTTATCCTCAGTTCAAAAGCACTATTCATCAGAACAGTTTTAAAGACATTCTGAAGACTAACTATAAAGTTAGAGATATTAAAATATATTTTGAAAAGTTGAACCATGGCAACATACAGCTCAGGGGTTGATTTGTAAAGTTTTTGTGATATCTACTTTGCCCTACAGGCTACGTTACCCATCCAGCTCTGAGGTTCATATCAGGCATTTTGTCTCCACAGAACCATGGTATGTTACCATGCAACATACCATTCAGAGAAGTCAATATGCATCTCATGATCCTGTGATTACAAGTGGCAACTTAGTTCCAATTTGGCAATTTTTATGACAAACCGAACAGAAATTGATTCTGGCACAGAGAAAGAATGATCTAGTCCTTATTGCTTTACTTAGATGACTTTTAACTTATGCCTACAAGCTGTGGCTGAAAAATCTGATTATTTAGATCTGAGATATTTCAAACTCACCGTAGTACCTTGGTTTTTTACTCAATGATATTCCAACATAATGGCACATCAGGAGTTTCTAAAATAATTTTAGGTAACTGGTTTTTGGGCAACTGCCCTTACTAGTCATATACAGATAAAAATAATCGGCTCTAATACAGCCTATCCCTCCACCTCCTTCTTCTATTATCTTTTTTAAAGAGGGGATCTTTATTTTCAAGGAGAATAATGATTGCTAATCATGTACACATCTGTACAGTGCTAATTACAATTCTTTGTCAAAACAAACAGCAAGAAGCTGCTTGACTGCTTTGCTGGTTTTAGTCACACTAGAACCTTTTTTGTTTTCTGGAAAGCAATCCAACGACCAAGACCAGTAAGAAATTAATTGTCAACAAGAACAGGTTCAAAGTAACTTCCTGTTGCACATACACAGACCCATACACAGTTTCAAGAGAAGACTATAAACACAGCAGCCCTCTTTTATTCCCCGTGTGCCACAGCTCAGTGCAGGCTGTACACTGTAAGGCTACTCCCATGGAGACTTCAAACATTTGTAAGTAAGTCAATGGCAGATAGAAATAGTATTCTAGGGTCCTGTTTCATCATCAATGACAGTAGCCAGAAAATTAGTAACATTTCAAAATGGAAAACTAAAAAACTATGTACAGAGTAGAAAATGCTTACCTGCTGAGCTAAGCAAGACACTGAAGTCTGTTCCTCTCTGTGATTCTCCACGTTCACTCTGTCTCTCTCCTTCTCCATCTTCATAGCGGCTCCAGTTGGAAACAATCTTTCTTCTTGAATAGCTTTTCTGTTCCACCTTCTCTTCTTCCTCTTGTGATTCAGTATTGTCATCCTCTACCTGTGACATTTAAATAAACAGCTAAGCCATTGCAACTCAATAGACTTTCTGTATTTGAACAGTCATTCATACAAAAACAACCTTCAACAACAGAATTAAAACTCAGAAAGACAAATCAGCCTGGATCCCCATCAAAATTTTAATCAGGTGCCACCATCTTTCTCAACTGTATGTAATTCATCAATAGTATAATTAAAAGCACCTAGTAAAGCTTCAGTTCTTACAGAGGTCAAGCAGTGACATTGATGGAAGTTCCACTGGTTTCCTTCCTATTCTAGAATCCCATAATGAATAGCTTCCTTCCTGAAACTGAGAGCAATGTAGAGGGAGCAGAATCAAGAATGTAATCACAGTTATCTCTATCCAAGTATTGCAGTGATACAGATGATAACTGAAAGAACTGATGAGCAGAACAAGAAAGCAATCACATAACAAATAATGCAGAAAAGTAACCAGAAAGAAATGGCAATCCATGTAAGAATGTCCATTATAACCAACTACAGGGTCTTAACTGAAGTAATATGGAATCACATTAAATTCCTTAATGAAAACCATTTTATGGAATACACATGAAAAAAATAATCAGACTGCCAGCATTCAATCTATAAGCCCAAACTTTAAAAAAGCTCCAGGGTCAAAAGAAGAACTCACTACAGAGTCAGCTTAAGATGCAAACAAAATCGGCATTGGCCACAAGTACTCAAAAGCCATGGAAAACTCTCCCCTCTTTGAATACTCTATATCAACAGAGCTCTCCTCTACCAGAGTTTGGGGTTCAGCTGGAATGAGTACTGCTACACAAACAGATTTTCTTCCTGAATTAGTAGCACTCTACAGGCAAGAATAGAATCAAGAACAAACAGAAAAGTTCTGTGTAAGATACGTTTTTAGAGGTCTAAACCTTTGAAAAGGTAAAGTAAGGTAGTCAAGAAAGATTACCACCATGCCTGCTCCCAAACATCCCTGCTGACAGCTCCACTATCTTCTCTAATTCTTCTCTCACAAACCACAATGTACTGCTGCCATAAGATTACATTTTGCTGACCCAACTATACGTACATTATTCATGACCAGGGCAGTGAAATTCCAATTTATCCATACTGCTGTAAAGCTTAAAGCCATCTACATTCAATATAAAATAAATTAAAAAGCAAGCTACCTTTCAGGAAGTCATTATATACCCATAGGCTAAAAACTATTAAAAAAAAAACCCAACACCTTAC
>VYZU01049242.1:9636-25985 GCA_013401355.1 Ceyx cyanopectus
TTTTTTTTTTTTTTTCAGGCATAGTGCAAACACATTTGTTTCATGTACACAGGTCACTGGTGGGAAGCATCATTCCCTAGATTTAATGCCTGTACCAAGCCTGGAAGATTTATTATTAATTCAGCAGGGAATACTCCAAGCAAATTATAAATGCCTGAAATAATAGGTTATCATAAAAACAGTGGGCTGACAGTGCAAATATAAGACTAGAAATGAGTCACTCAAAACCCCCAAGCCAAAGCTAAACTTAAACGGGCCTGTTTTGCCTCTGTTTATGAGGCGTGGAGGTTTCCTAGAATGTTCTGGCAACTAGCATGTGTACACCATAGAATTTATAAGAAAATTGTATTCTGCCCTTCCAAAAGCATCTCATGGCTCAGCAGACTGGCAGGCATGGAAAGGGCCAAATTCCTAGAAACAGGGTGGAGATCAAGTTAAAGAAGCAGATTTTGCCAAAGCAAGCAGCTTCAGCATAGTCTTCCCTTCCAAGAAGGAACAGGAGCCAAAAAAGGAGGGCAGAGCTGGTGTGCGTCACCATTTAGACACATTATCTTAAGTTCCTTAGTTCTGGCACATTTAGATCTGTTCCCTTGATTAATGCCAATCATTGTAATACATAGAAATCACAGGATGGGGTGGTTATAAATGCCTAGACTGATAGATTTTCTGTCATACACCAGGTTTTATATAATGGGCACTATTTTCTGTAATAGCACACTCCATTTTCATTCAATCATCATTCCAGCCCATAATTCGTAACAATGCAGTATTTATTGCCTTAGTACAGGTCCAGATCTTATTGCTTGATCTGCAAGTTCTGAAATTGTGGTTCTCTTCTTTTACCCATGTGGGATTTGATACCTGTTGAGTTCATATTTTTTTCTTTTCTTGTTCTACATTAATTTTGCTAAATAAAAACAAAACCAAGATATTCTGGATTGTTTTATATTTACATTAATATCTGGTTATAAAAACAAACAAACAAATACCAGCAAACCACCTGCTGCTGACTTACTTTCAACTCATACCACCATTTACCTCATGGATTTTTTTTACCTTCTTATCTGAATGTTCATTTTTTTTACAAAAAAAACCTGAATAAATGGCAAAATGTGGTTGAGAAACCACAACTTCTTCCAGTGGACAGATTCAAAAGCTGATGGAGTGTCTCTCTTCAGCCTCGCTCTCATGTGTCCCCTGTGCACAAGGACCCGTCTTTGGCTTCCCTCACCCTGCAGAGTGTTCTGGGATAGGAACCACGAATGAGAGACACTGAAGCACTGGCAAGTGGCCAAGTCCATGTGGGACAACATCCCCTTCCATTTCAGTGACTATTAACAGTGTAGGTTATGTTTGCCAATTATGGCTGGTCTGATTAGGAAGATAATTTGATACTTGCAGGGAAAATAAGGAAGAAATAAACAAACATCGTTTCCATAACCTGCTTGCCCTTAGCAGAGGAGTGACGCATGTGGTCGGCACTGCTTGCACCTTCCTGCTAACTATATAATCCATGTAAATATTTATCATAAAGCTATTATCAGTGCACACATAACCGTCAGTTCTACCCTCACCCGTAAGGAACAAGTGACATTGAGCTCTTTGCTTAATGGCACAAAGTTTAAACAGGTTTGAGGAGCAGCAAAGCAGGTCTCAGAATATTCTTTTTTTTTCACATTTATACTGACTTTTTTTTCAACATGGAATAACTGGTAAGGAGCAGCCTGTGATGGAATGCACAGATGCAAATGAAATCCATATCTGAAGGATGTGTTTTTAATTAACGCTGGGAATCTGATAGCAGTGTGTTTGAACCACTGTTTATGTTAATCTTGAAAGAACTAGTTAGGACTAGCATACCAGTTTAAGGAGAGCATCAAAGAGCAGTTCTAGGAAAGGAACTGTAACTCTCCCAGACTCAGTGCCTGACAGCACTTACAAATGGTACAAGAAGAGAGAAGTGGCAATGCAGAGTTTGATCCCTGCAATAATATTGAGTCTGTCAGAGAGTTAGCAAAATACAGACTATTAGAGGATCAGTCTAGGCATGTTACTGGTTTATACACAACTGTGTACCTCTGCTGCTATCCTCATTCTGAAACCAAGGTGCTGCTTTGGCAGAGGGCTACAGTGGCAGGATGACCTGAGATCAAACCTTTTGTGTGAACTCAGGTCTCACTCTTCAGGGTCTTTGATCTGACACCAACTTTCTCTTTGTAGCCCACCCACCCACGCTAGCTTCTCCTTAGCTGGTGTTGTACTTCCTCCAGCTCAGGTGTCATCACCAACACTGTATAACACAGTTTGGACAAATGGAGTGAAAGCATAGGTGCTTTCTCTCCAGCTTACAGAGATAAAAAAGGAATATATCCTGGAGGTTCCTGAACTGTTCATGTAGTCTACTGGAAGAAAGAGAAGAAACATCTGCTGAAAAATGATAGCGTGTATTGGTCTGAACGTGGCCAGAAGAAATGGACTAACATCAAACAGGTTTCTTAAGACAGCCAAAGGGGCCTTTGATCATCGTCACCTTGTCCTTATTCAAGACTTCCACATCACATTGAGTAACTTCAGCTACACCAAAGCATTTTCATCCTCAAAAGCCCACGCTGTTGTGTGAGACCAGAAGAGCAGAGTGCAAACAAAAGACAATGTTAAAGAAATAAGCAAGGCTTTTGATACAGTATCGCATAGGATCCTCACAGCCAAGCTTGAGAAGTGTGGGTTTAGTTACAGTGTAATAAGGTGGATTGGGAAGTGACTGAAGAACAGATCTCAGAGAGTTGTGGTCAGTGGAGCAGAGTCTGGCTGGAGCCCTGTGACTAGTGGAGTCCCCCAAGGGTCAGTACTGGGTCCAGTATTATTCAGTATTTTCATCAATGACCTGGATGAGGGGGTAGAGAGCACCCTCAGCAAGTTTGCTGATGACACCAAACTGGGAGGAGTGGCTGACACAGCAGCAGGCTGTGCTGCCATCCAGAGAGACCTGGACAGGCTGNTCTCCTCCCCTTCTACTCTGCACTGGTGAGACCCCACCTCGTGTACTGTGTCCAGTTTTGGGCACCCCAGTTCAGAAAAGATAGAGATTTTCTGGAGAGAGTCCAACGCAGGGCCACCAAGATGATTAGGGGAATGGAGCATCTCCCTTATAAGGAGAGGCTGAGAGAGCTGGGGTTCTTTAGCCTGGAGGAGACTGAGGGGGGACCTCATTAATGTCTATCAATATATTAAGAGTGAGTGTAGAGAGGATGGAGCCAGACTTTTCTCAATGTCATCCAATGACAGGACAAGAGGCAATGGGTGCAAGTTGAAGCACTAGAGGTTTAGGGTCAACACAAGGAAGAACTTTTTCACAGTAGGGTTGATAGAGCTCTGAATGGGCTGCCCAGGGAGGTTGTGGAGTCTTCTTCTCTGGAGACACTCAAGACCTGCCTGGATCTCTTCCTGGGTGACTTGGTCTAGGTGATCCTGCTGTGGCAGGGGGGGTGGACTATATGATCTTCTAGGTCCCTTCCAACCCCTAATATCTATGAATCTATGAAATGAGTGTGTGAAACATGCCAAGAAGATGGTACCAGGCAATTCCTCTGAACAGGTAAAAGGCGTCCTGAAAAAAAAAGTATCAAAACCCAAGAGAATATAACTTGCAATCACTGCTGAAAACAAACCATAATGTAAAAAGTTACTGTCTATGGAATAACAAGAGAGTAACCTGCTGTAATATAAAATGGATTTTATATATGGAAACATCTTTCTTTTGCTTGACCACAAGAATTTAAGTAATCATTACTAAAACAATCTGAAACTTGTTAACCCTAAGAATACTATAGGCAGAAAATATTCTGTTGAATGCAGCTATTTTTACATTGGTGATGTCATTTACATATCATCATTCTCAGTTTATACAGATCATTATGTTCAACTATATGCTGCTGCTGGCAGGGAATTGCTGTTAATTCTGTGGCTGTGAAAATCTTGTCATTATTTCCTATCTCTGTATTCACAGAATTTTTTCCTTCAGGGAAACATGGGCTTTGGTCCAACGTCTTATGAAATCTTAATGGCTTTATCAGAAGGATGTGTTAGTGATCTGGTGCCATCTTTGTGTGCCCCACTGGCCTGCAGCAATGGGAGATGAAACATCCATTCGTTGTACTCCTGGGTTCCCAGCTCTCAAAGTTGGGCTCATCCGGAGACAATATCGAAGGACTTTGTCCAGCACTCCTTGTAATGAAGGATTTGTCAAGGATAGTACAGGAATTTCTCTATAAAATAAATTAAGCTCCAATTTGGAAGTCTTTACTTGCTCCGCATTTTCTTATGGATAGAGAGTAGAACTCAGCCTTTGTATGTTTTTGTCTTTTTATGCTGACCTTGGTTCCATGACGTATAAGCTCATCAACCAGGATTGTGTCACTGTGGGGATGCTGAAAGGCAGGGGTGTGCTCAGGAGAGGGGCTGGTACCAGTGGAGGACTGGTCCTAAAATCTTATTTCACAATTCAGTCTCTGTTTCTGTTTTCATACAATGACAGGGGCTGTACTTCCCTTGGACATTGGAGCTGAGGGTGTGTCAGCAGACCCACAATACTGAAATGAGGCTGCAGAATTGGCATTTGGGGTTTTTTTGGTGGTTTTAACTCTATGGGTTTTCTAATGCTGTATTTAATATACAGAGTTTTATTTAACAAAACTAAGCTTAATAAAGGCAGCTGTTATGTCTTAGAGACCATTGAGGCCTGAATGTCCCTGGACCAGCCTCACCTGGATCTGCCCCACCCACACCCTTGGACCCCATTTAAGGTCACCCCAGGGGGGCTTGTGGAGGGTTGGGTAGTGTTGCTTTTGCTATGGTCCCTGGCTATCTTAGGCTTGAGGTGGTTATCTTTGATTCTCAGGCTGGCCTCAGGCTTGTCCCAGAGCTATGGGCTACCCTGGAGTCTGGGCTGTTGGCTGAACCAAGCTAGATTTTTCCCCTTCCTCTGGGTACTGGGGGGCTGGGTCCACTGCACAGGGGTTGTTCCCCAATAGGAAAGACTCAAAAGTGATGGTTTTCAAGGAAGTGAATCTAGGAGCAGCAATTCAAAGCCAGTAAGTTCAATCAGAGTGTTATTGTCAAGTCTTTTTATTATGGGTTTTGGTTTCAAGACATTCAGTAGAGATTACAAAGTAGCTATAGTAAGGAAGAAAGTAAATTACTTGAAGATTGAAGTGGCTTTTTTTAGTGCTTTTAGCACAAAAAAAAAAAAAAAAGTAGGTGTTATAGTCAAACAAAGTAAAACTACTGACTATCACCAAGCCTGGGAGCTTGTATTTTGTAGCTGTGTGTAACTTAATTTCAGCCCAGGAGAAATTTCACTCTGGCTTGGCAAAACAGGTTTTTTTGACAGATTGAATTTACTGTATTTGATCAGTCTATCTAGGAGAAGCAGGCAAGCTGTCAGGTGCACAGTGCTCTGCTCAGATCTGAAATAAAAGTAGTGGACTTAAAACTTTGCTTTTTCTTGGCACATACTGGAAGTTACCTGTAGCAGCTTTGTGGGAATTACTAGTGAGTCCGCTGGGGATGGTGTTTTTTCTCATGCTTGTGTAGAAAATCAGCATCTGTCTTTAGTCTGTTTTCAGGTAGTAAGTTTCACCCCTTTTTGTGGTAGTGCTGCTGTAGCCACCATGATCTTCTCACGACTAGGAAGTGTGTAGACAGACATAGTACTGTATGATAGTATTGCGACAGCTGGAAGGCCTCCTTCAGCCCTGGAATAGCAGTGAGTGATGCCTCCAGGTTGGGCTTGTGTGGCCATCTTTGGTGACAGGAAGCCGGGACTGAGCAGTGGCTGGCTATGGTGTGGTCACAGTGCAGACAGCTGCAGCAGCTTACTGTCCTGCTACTCGGGTTTGTTTTCTGCTCTTCTAACGATGATGGTCTGTCAGTCATCTGCTGATTATCCTCTCTGATCTTCTCCAAACTAAATCCCAAGGCTGAGTGCTTGGCATCAGATGGAGCTGTCTCCAGGGGCTGGGTGGGGCTGGAGTAAGCAAGATTCACATCATTCTCTGCAAGTGCAGCACGGCTCCAAGCTAGAACAAGTTCTACAGCACTGGGCTTCAATGTCACACCAGCCTGCTCCATAGCAGGAACACTGCACTTCAAAGGGTACCTCTGGCAGAAAGTGGAGGCTGGGACAGAGGCCCTTTCAATGGGTGCAGAATGAGCACCAACCAGGGGCTAAAGATGGTACTTTATTCCCACACACATCTGCAGGAGTATTCATGTGAAGTGTCTAGGACTTGTTCAGGTGTCTGGGGATCTTTCAGCCCTTCTAGGCAGAAGGGCAAGTTTTTCAAGATGAGCCCTCCCACTTCCCAGAGTCAAAGCATTCCCATGAGTGTTGCCCTGGGGACTTCCTCCTCTCCTAAAAAACCTAAGAGCCTATTTGCACCTTTTTATTTCAGCAGCTGAATAATGTATATTTCTGTAACTTGCCATGTTTATTTTGATTATTAATTCTGTGTTTTAATTTTGACCTGTGTCCAATGAGCTTGAGAAATATATTTTTTAATTCCTTTCCTTGTTCTCTTCACTGTTTTTTTCCATTGGTAATATAATGTTCTGAGGCAGCTTTTTGGTGTTGCAGAGTACCTAGAGGAGTCACAAGAAGGTGAGAGGCTTCTACACAGCTGTCTGTGAAGATTTCAGCCAGGTCTTCACTTGCTTAATGAGCCCTAGCCTATTCTTGAGATAAATTTCTGCTGGTTTTTGTCCAAGGGCTACAGAGTGGGCACTTCAGGGAATTTAGTGGAAGAAGTCTGTACTTGAAATGACTTTTCTTTGAGATCTGTTTGCTTAATGATTGCTTCCTGGAAGGTAATACCACTGATAAGGAGGGAAAGCCAGTCAAAAATGGAGAGAGAAGGATGTTAATTATTTTTCCTGCTGCTTATGTATTAAAGCCAGGCCTTCAAGAAAGGGTTTCAAGGCAGACCCTGTACTGGGCCAAGTCCCTGAGGCAGATGAGATGCTAGCTTGTGCCTTCTTGGTGCCTTTCAGTGTTGGTTTGGGTTTTTTTGGTGGCACTGGGGACTTGGCAGAGAGCAGCAGTCTCCCTCCTGCCCCTGTCAGAGCTGCTTTACTCAGTGGTGACTGGCATGTCCCTGCTGATAGTGATCACCAGCTCCCTAAATGGGCATCTTTTAGTTGATTTCCTGAAAAACTAATGTGTGGCAATATTACCTGTGTGCTGGCCTACCCCAGGAACTTCAGCTGGAAATGGAAAGCTGGGAGGGAGAGGGGCAAACAAGGATTATGTATGGAAAGTACTGGGGAGTCAACAGAATGGAGATTGAACCTGGTGTTCACAACAGGCATTCAGGGTTAATTTTTCTGCTATTCGTTACTTACTCCATTTATAGAAGAAGATGGACACCTATTTTGATGTGCCATTAGGGAAGAGGCGTTGAAATACTTAGAGGAATAAATTATCTGCCAAGTATATAATCTATGCAGTATTGGAGTACTTGGTGTATCAGAGATGTGTTTCTATGAAGGAATTGTGTGTGATTCTCCAAATCTTGGGTTCATTTGCCAAAGGAGGAGAAATAAATGGATGTGTGCGCAAAAGTCAATATACTGAAGTGAAGAAAGGAATGGAAGACAAAACACAGTATGTGTGTTTTAGAGTATCTGTCAATCTAAAGTAATAACAAATAAGTAAACAGAACCTTTTTAATTCATGCAAGTTAATCCCTTTTAGGGATGAATTAACTAAAGCATATCCCTATCAAATAGCCTTCATTATCTTAATCAGTGTACTGATGGATTGCTGAGTTTGCAGCCAAACAAACTGTGCCACCATAGGTGTGAAGTTTCCCAATCATATAATAAATTGCTATCTTTGAAGCCTAGTTGTGACAATTTAAATGTCATCACTATTAAACAAGTTGCCAAAATGCAAACAACCATCCTAAGTCATTGAAATGTAATTATAGAGGACAGCTGGGTCTACTATCAATCTGGGCTGTGGGGACTTGCAATGTGGAAAAATATGAAAGTTTCACACAAACAGAACACGACTAGTGGATGTGCCAAGTGGGGCTCGCCCAGAGAGGAAGGGAAGTGTGTGCACCATTACTCCTGCCTACAGAAGGCTGGTGATACTGGGATGGACAGAGGAGTTGGGGACAGCAAATGTCTCCACCTTCCTTCTGCCCTACCTGGAAAGCCCTTTTTGTTTTTGAAGAGGGCAGGCTTTGCAATGGGGTGGCAGCTACAGCCCAGCAGCTGCCAAGTGGAGCTAATGGAATGACTGTGCAGGCCGTGGAAGCTCTGTTCAGAGAGCCTGGTGAACCTCAGGTGATTGTCAGGGTTGGCTGTGAGTTACATAGCGCCAGGTGACCATAAGGCTTTTCAGGCATGTACCTGAGCAATTTATGAAAGCTGTGGTTACTTATACTGATAACTAAGTTATGGACCTTTATTTTTATGTTTATTATGTACTTACTAATTTGAAATGGCCACAATGCAGATGACAATCTCTGTCTGTGTTCAGGACTAGCTGCTCCTGCTACATGTGGTATAGCTCTAAATTCTCACCGGTTTCCACTGCATCCCAGTAGATTGTGTCTGTTACTTGGCGATGCAGTGGTAGTTGATGTGTTACTGCTGATATGTATGGTGGTAATGGCGGAACCAGCTAGAACCATGATATTGCTACATTATGGCAGCAACCTCAAAAGGCCCCACAGTATTTTGGTGTATTATTTATATGTATTCTAGAGCTCCAACAACTGCTTGTTTCCATAACTAAGCTCCATCTTCCTTAAATGTAGCAGGAGGGGTGAAATAAGTGGAAATTGCTGATAATTGGAAAAGTTCTAAAATAATTATCTTTTTTATATGTTAATTTGTATAAACCACATGTTGGGTGGCTGCCTCTTTGAGGTTTTTACAAATTCAATAATTTAAAAAAATACAATTGCTTAGCAAAGTACTCGAAATAGTGTGATTCTTCTCTTGTGTCTTGACTTACCACACATCATTCTCAAACCGAGTATGTTGCAAACAGTTCCATGGTGTGCTCTAACTGATCTCTACTCCTCAAAGATTCAGGTATTAAATTCTCCCTCTAACTTCTATTGAAGTAAACCCTTGCGGTGCTTTTGAGCGTTCATTGTGCTGAAGAACTGGTTCATTGTGCATTGAAGAACTGGTTGCTCAGGAAAGTGACATTTCTTATGGGTGTTCACAGGCTGCTCATCTCCTTCCTTTTATGTGCTTGGAAATTATATAATTGGCTGTTCTGGTGTCACTACCTACCTTTCACTTCTGTAAATGGTATTTTTAATTTTGTAGTAAGAACCATTTGATATGAAGCTTAGAAAAACATTCAAGATTATGGACTGTTTCTAATGAACATATTTTCTAATGCAAATGGAGAGCCAAGTTGAGACAGATTTTTTTTTTTTTTATGCAGAAGGATACAGCCTTTCAACAGACCTTGTCCTTGTTTTTTGACAGATTTGAACAACCTTACTCAAAAATCATAAGCCTCATCCTATCAACAGCAGAAATGAGACAGCAACCTGCCAAATACAGGGAAATGAATAAATGAGAGAACAATATAAGTTGGTAAATTTGGAAATCTCATGCACTGTGAATGATTTCCTATATAGTGTAAGTAATAAGCTGCCTGTTTCACACAGCTACACTAAGGATGAATAATTTTTTGTCACCACTGTTGTTACGAAAAAAAATCCAGATCTCACACTGGTTAATGGGTGGAACAGTTGTTTTGAAGGGAAGCATAAGCTTTCCTATAGTTTCCATTCATGTCCTCTCAATGTGAGATGACAGCTTACTGCAGGTTTAGGACATTAAAATAAAATGTTCGTTTTCCAGGTGTGCTGAAGTGGTTTTGAGATGAAAGTAACCAAGGTGAAGCTAAATGGAATTTCTCACTGCATGGTGAGAGTCAGCAAGATGATGCTATGAAATATCCCCAGGAATAGTCACTTAGTCTGCATGGGATGGGGTCAGGGAAAGGTTAGCAGCTGGCATGGGATCAGAAGCCAGATGTGCTGACCCTTAATCATAGGCTTTCACAGGTTTTTTTTGGACTGCAATTCAGCATAATATTATTTAATTCACCTTTAGATTAAACTGGTCTGCTTTGACATATACAAACCCATATGGAAGTTAATGTCTGTGTCACCCGCTTCATTATGCAAGCTCTGATCAGCAAGGTGACCTCAGCAAGTGGTCAAGGTCCTGGGCCATTTCCACTTCCCATGAACAGAAAGTGTCACCCCCTGCTGAGGTCAGGTTGGATTGTTAGACTTGCCTATACTGATTGAACCTGGGAACAGTATCCTGAGAGGTGGTTGTCTGTCTTTCTGCAAGATGTCTGTTTAGTTCAGCGCTACATTACAAACACAGTCATCTGCTCATGTACTACTGCAAAACCCTTGGCTTTGCGACAAAAATACTCTGGGAAACAGTAGTCCTAGCACAGGAGTAGGTGTTAATGAGTGGGCTGAAAATAAGCATAGTTAGAAAATTTTGAAGGATTAAAATCTTTGTAAAAAAAAAACAAACAAGACTTTAAAAATTGTTTTTCATGATGGTCTGGAGGTGTCAAAGTTGAGGCTCTGTGTGCAAACCTGAATGTTGCTCATTGCTTATGTGTAATTGTGCAGCCTTTGCTTGTTAGGTCATTCTGCAAATAATTTTTTGTGAGAGCTGCGGTGAAAGGGCTTCATGCAGTATTGTTTCTATTAGTTTAACAGTTATATTTGGGTTGTTAATGTAAACTTGAAAAAATGATATATTGGTGTGGTGGTGTCTTTATTCAGAGGATATGCATCTGACCTGCCTGCTTATGCAGTGCTGACTCTATAAACTGCATGGTAATGGGCAGTATTAAGGCCAATGGCAACAGATCTATCTCACACTGTGCTGAAGACGTTTGCTGAATATTACACTGGTGTGCAATCCAACTCTTCACTGATTCCACTGAAATTTCTTGCCTTTCATGCAAATGGGAGAAAGGATTTAGCTAGGAGATGGCCAGTGGGCTTGTGCCCTTGAAGCCTCTGTTGCACAGAGCTCATCTCCTGTACTGAATAGGGCAGCTATACAAAAGAGGTGGCTTGTTTCTTAGGTTGAACAATATCTGACCTGTTTCCCAGAGGTGTCTTCAATGGCAATTATGTGTTCCTACAGTGAGAGACTTTGATCAGGTCCACAGAATCATACAATGTATTGGGTTGAAAGTGACTTCCAAAGGTCATCTAGTCCAACCCCCCTGCAATAAGCAGGGACATCTCTAACTAGGTCAGGCTGCTCAGAGCCTCACCAAACCTGGTCTTGAATGTCTCCAGGGATGGGACCTCCACCACCTCTCTGGGCAACCCATTCCAATGATCTATTGCCCTCATATTAAAGAACTTTTTCCTAATGTCTAACATAAAGCTATCTTTCTCTAGCTTAAAACCATTACCCTTTGTCCTGTCACTACAAAACCTTGTGAATAGACCCTCTCCTGCTTTCTTACAGGCTCCTTTCAGGTATTGGCAGGTTGCTATAAGGTCCCCTCAGAGCCTCCTCTTCTTCAGGATGAACAGACCCAACTCTCAGCCTGTCCTCATAGGAGAGGTGCTCCAACCCTCTGATAATTTTTGTGACTGTCCTCTGACATGCTCCAACAGGTCCTCGTCCTTCTTGTGTTGGGGGCTCCAGAGCTGGACACAGTACTCCAAGTAATTACCAGTCCATAACGACCTGGAAAATATTGTAATCACAGATATTAGCATAGGCTCCCAGTTCACAGCTCCTGAAAATGCAGAACTCGATGGCCTACTCTCTCCAGCTCACAAGGTGAGGTGTATGTATGGTTCAGGCTATGCACATGGATGATTTTAGAGTCTTCATTCTGTATTTGTTGGCTCCTGTTTCACTCTCGTGTTTGTATTCTACCTTTTGTCCATATATACTGTTTCTGCGGGAAAGAACAGTTAATTCTAACACTTAAAACTGAATTTGTGGTCCTTCTAATTTCAGCTAGATAAAGAGTTTCAAGCCAACAGGCTTTTGCAGTTTTGTCTTCTGCTTGTAGAAGTTTCATCCAGGAGTTGGTCGCCTCATTTCTGAGGAATGTGGCCATTGAGGATGACAATCATCAGATTAAAAACCCTCTTGTAATACAGGGCTGCTTCCACAAAGCCAGCTGCAGTTCTCCAGCTCCTCTGACAGGCCTCTCCTCTAATTTTTGGTAAAGACTTTGCACTTCAAAACAGGTATATTTCACCTGCAAGTCTTGAGACTTCAGAGTGTATCTGTTTTGTATAGGCATGCTTTCTTTTGGATGTCTGATGAGCCGAAGTCAGAGACAAACTGTAGCGTGGGCACCTGTGGTGTGTTGCTGCTCTGCTGGGGCAAGCAGAACTGTGAGCATCCCCCCTGGGTGGCTGAGGCAGACATTGCAGTCCAATCCAGCATCTCTAGTTCTCACAAAGAGGACATTTGATGGGTTTATTCTCACTCTGAAGTGGCTGATGGCCAGTGTTAGAGTCATCAAGTCCAGATGGGAGGGAGGGCATGCCTAATACCTTTTCTTGTCTGGCTTTTAAGAGTTCTCTGGAGGCAAAAGAAAGGTATTGAGAGTAATTCCTACCCAAGCCAGGAGGAGACTGTAGTGACTGGTTGTGCTGTGCTCTGCTGTAGTACAGATGTGGGGACTGGTGCACATGTGTTGAGGACATAGAGAGCTGGACCTATGGTTTATATCAGGTTTGCTACAGCACTACAGTAACAGAAGAAACTGGATATTCTACAGTAGCTTAATTAAAGTTGGAAGGAGACACTTTCATGTTTAACTAACTTCAAGTGTTTCATAATGAGAACGATTTCCTCTGGGATATGATTTTTTATTGCTTTTCCCACCACATGGACAGCTTTGGACTGGAGGTTAAGAACAAAAGCTGGATGCCTCTGCTGAAATTCTCCATATAGAAATAATTACTGAGGGCAACATTTTAACTTATCTTTCTGTTCCAGACTTGACAATCCTTTCAGATGATTAGGGGTAAGCAGACCTCTCCATTAAATTTTTTCAGGTTGTTCTGCAGACTCAGGAAGATGTTATACTCTGTTCATGTATTTCTGTTGATTTTTGTCACTGTGTGGCCAGAAACATCTGTTTTAANCAACAGGCTTTTGCAGTTTTGTCTTCTGCTTGTAGAAGTTTCATCCAGGAGTTGGTCGCCTCATTTCTGAGGAATGTGGCCATTGAGGATGACAATCATCAGATTAAAAACCCTCTTGTAATACAGGGCTGCTTCCACAAAGCCAGCTGCAGTTCTCCAGCTCCTCTGACAGGCCTCTCCTCTAATTTTTGGTAAAGACTTTGCACTTCAAAACAGGTATATTTCACCTGCAAGTCTTGAGACTTCAGAGTGTATCTGTTTTGTATAGGCATGCTTTCTTTTGGATGTCTGATGAGCCGAAGTCAGAGACAAACTGTAGCGTGGGCACCTGTGGTGTGTTGCTGCTCTGCTGGGGCAAGCAGAACTGTGAGCATCCCCCCTGGGTGGCTGAGGCAGACATTGCAGTCCAATCCAGCATCTCTAGTTCTCACAAAGAGGACATTTGATGGGTTTATTCTCACTCTGAAGTGGCTGATGGCCAGTGTTAGAGTCATCAAGTCCAGATGGGAGGGAGGGCATGCCTAATACCTTTTCTTGTCTGGCTTTTAAGAGTTCTCTGGAGGCAAAAGAAAGGTATTGAGAGTAATTCCTACCCAAGCCAGGAGGAGACTGTAGTGACTGGTTGTGCTGTGCTCTGCTGTAGTACAGATGTGGGGACTGGTGCACATGTGTTGAGGACATAGAGAGCTGGACCTATGGTTTATATCAGGTTTGCTACAGCACTACAGTAACAGAAGAAACTGGATATTCTACAGTAGCTTAATTAAAGTTGGAAGGAGACACTTTCATGTTTAACTAACTTCAAGTGTTTCATAATGAGAACGATTTCCTCTGGGATATGATTTTTTATTGCTTTTCCCACCACATGGACAGCTTTGGACTGGAGGTTAAGAACAAAAGCTGGATGCCTCTGCTGAAATTCTCCATATAGAAATAATTACTGAGGGCAACATTTTAACTTATCTTTCTGTTCCAGACTTGACAATCCTTTCAGATGATTAGGGGTAAGCAGACCTCTCCATTAAATTTTTTCAGGTTGTTCTGCAGACTCAGGAAGATGTTATACTCTGTTCATGTATTTCTGTTGATTTTTGTCACTGTGTGGCCAGAAACATCTGTTTTAAACAAGAGGAGCTGAGATTATTAATCACTATTCTATAGGAAGGAATTAATTCAGTTACAAACTGCATAGCTACAGAATCTTGCAATAACTGGGGCCTTGCTGATAGCATAGATAAATTGAGGGTTTCATTATATTGAGATGTCAATCTGCCATCTCTGCTAAATAATTTTTAAAGGCTTAGAAAGCCCAAGAGGTATCCTGTCCCTGCATTAAATTCAAAATTATTTTGTTCATATCTCCTAGGTGCTATTTTTAGAAATAGCAGAAGAGACAAATCAGTCCAGTTGCTATATTCATGTTTAGTTTAATCCTATGAAAGGGGTAAGGCAGCTGTAGTCATCTGCAGGAATTGAATTATCCTCTAGCACTTTCAGGTTTTATTTTTGGTAAAAACTTTCAAATTGGAAAACTGTGCTCCTTCAAGATTTCTCTGAGAAACCAAGCAGAGGAGTTGCAAACAGACACGAAAGGGGCACCTGGAGGCAGCCTCTGTGAATGCTGACAGCATCAACAAGGAAACGGTAGGGTTCAAAATACACTGAAAAAAAGTAAAACATTTTACTTCACCATGTTTACGTTAGCTATGTACTTGTGACATGAAACAACAAATACTCGTAACACGAAACAACAACAAATACAGAAAGTGATCCAAACATCTAGGTAACTATAAATGGTGCAAACCTGGAGAGATCTTGCGTGAGAAAATAAGTGAAATTGCTCTATATTTACTTGAAACCTGGCTCTTTAATTAAGAGCCCTCAAAGAGGAAGAGAACACTGAGAGGACTCCTGCAGTAAATAGCCTCATTAAAAAACTGTGTAGAGGGTTTCCTCCCTCACCTTTGCCTTCTGCAGCTCAGCCCTCAAGTTTTAGACCTTTATAAGTTGAAAAGTCACAGGCATGGTCCTGCCGGGCTGAACAGCACAGCTCCTAATCAATTTAATTACCACTTGCTCCCCCCCATATTATAATTATCCTGATTTTCCCAGATTTTACAAGGGGGCTCTTCTTTCAGTCTACTTAAATCCATCAGTTGAGGAAATAATCTAATGCATGCAATAAAATAGCAGGAGGGGAGTATAATTATGTGACTTCACAAAAACATCCTCAAGAATGAATGTGTTGAGGTGGTTAGAAAAGCTCACCTAGAAGGACAGGTATGTGACCCTCTCCTGTCAGCAGCTGCTGTTATGTTAAATATATTTAACTTGGAGGTATGAAGACATCTGTTTAATACTTGTGTGTGGTGTTGTCCGTGAATGCATGGCAAATGAAGCAAGAAATGTATTGATTTTACTTTTAGCATTACCACTATAAGCTGCTGATTTGTGTTTTCATGGGTGATCTTTCTTGCCACAAACTTTCACTGGACTCTAAAATGAATGAGAATTAGGCACCTGGATTCTTTAAAGATCAGGCTTTAAATATCCAAAGTTAACAAAACAACGTAATTTTGTTTTAATAGAATGGGTTTGTCAACTTGATTTTTTTATTTTAGTCTGAAAGAGGTGGAAATCTGTTCTGTTTATATTATGTCATGAGGGGGTACAGCTGCAAGGAGTTTTTTCTAATTTTAGGGTAAATGCTAAGACCAGATGCCATTCAGTTTAGATAACTTGGCTTATTTTTTGTCAAAAGCAACTGCTGTTGACAATAACAGTGGCTAGTCAGAATTTTTATTTTTTTTTTAAGTTTCTAATTATAGCTGTAGTGTGCGAGGCGGATCTTGGGGTGAATACAGACCCAGGATGAAAAATAGGAGAGAAGGAAGGAACCAAGCCCTTTTATCCCAATTGTGCAACTGAATGAGATGGGAGGTGGTAGGAGCCCTCTACCAGAGCTACTGGAATGAGCAAAGTTAAACCCTTTGGTGAAATGCTTGATTTGTAATGTTTACCTCGTGGTTAATGATCTCATTCTCTTCAATTAGATTTTTCCATAATGCAAGTAATAAACTTTTCTAGATAAAAATATATGCAGAAATTAGTATTTCCTTTTTTCTTTTTTTTTTTCTTTTTTTTTTTTTT